>VZTQ01014004.1:0-102092 GCA_013400755.1 Pelecanoides urinatrix
GAGTCTGTTTTCCGCAAGTCAAATGAGAAAGAGTATAAGGGACAGATGTAGAAATACTTTCCCAGAACACTGTCCTAGTCTTCAGCAATTCCACTCATAGACTTCCTGAAGTGGTGTCATGGTGTTAATAATTTGTAGTGGATTTTTCTTCCATAAAGTTGTCAGGTTGCTTTCTGGACACGTTAGCTTGTAACATCCAAATGATTCTGAAGCGAGGAGTTCCACACAGGTGTTATCTATCCTGCCCAGTGAAAGGAACTGGTGTTACAAAGAGGCTTGAAGGAGGGTAAGGTTGTGTTTTAGAGAAAGGTGTGAATGAGGCAAGTGAGTGCCGAAGATTGGCCACAGCCTTTAATGACAATGGCAGTTTCCAGGGTCAGTCAGACTGTGAGAAGGTGGTAGCAAAACAAGCACTTCCATTGACTGACTGCAAAGCTTTGTAGATCTCTACATTCTGCCAGTAGGGTTAAACTCAAGTTTTTTGTTGCTTCTGTATATATATGACAATGCTACAAAATGAGAAGGAGGTGTAGGAAGAGCACGGCAGTTCCAGCAACTGCCCCTGGTGTTATCACGGCAATGCTGAAACCGTGCTGCTGAATTATTATATACTTTAATTAAATCTTTCTATGATCTTTAGCAAGTGATTAATTAAGTATTATCCTTAGCTTAGTCAAGTAATGAACTAAGATTGTTTGAAGACCAAATGTTTAAGAAATATTTAGCTAAGTAGTCAAGTGNGCCCTCTCTCGAGTTTGTAATTTCAGATTTAGCTGTGGCTGACTCAGCCGCTTTGCTACCCTGCAACTCTTAGGTTGAAAGAATCTGTGAAGAAACTTGCCAGAGGGCAATTTCCCTTTGGCAAATTCAACCTTCTCCTTCCTTCATCCATGCTGTTTTTGTTGTTGAAAAAATTTCTTCTAGGCATCAAGGGCAAAATGGCAAGTGGAAATACCTCCTAGGATCAGACTCCTTTCTGTTTACGCTATTCATCAAGCTGCAGTGAACACGTGTTTTTTTTTCCCACAGGTCTGTTTAAAGCATGCAGAATGTTTAAAATGGCTGCACAACGATCTACTGCTAGTTAAATTCACAGTCAGACGGGGTAAAAAGACAGTAAGATGGGGATCTTTCCTCACATCTGTAGAAATCACCAGTGCTCTCCCTTTGATCAGCTTTATAGCACTATCCATTATTGTCAGCATCATTGTCATAGCTGGGATGTGACAATCTTTTTTTTCCTAAAGGACTTAATTTGTGATATAAAACATTCCTAATAAGCTTAGTGCACATTCCAAGGAGATGGGAGACAGCAGGCTTGATACCGTAAGGTGCTTTCCGCACACTGTAGGAGTGGAAAGCTCTCAGCACAGTTTAAAATCAAGGTCAGTGAATGCAAGCAAACTCATTAAAGCATTTATGGGGGCCTGGCTAGATTAGATGCCCTTACTGACCTCTGCACCATGCTTTCATTCTTCTGCAGATAAATAAATAAAAAGGCTGTATTGGAACCATATATTTTCAGTGTGAATGTTATTATCAGTATAATTGTAGCATATCTTCATACCTTTGTTCTTATATTTTGTATGCTTTGTGTCTTGTTTAGAAAACACACATTTATTGCTTTTGAAAATGTATCTGCAGAATGTATATGCAGTCTTGTACTTCCTGAATCCAATGACACCTATGCTTTTGATATCCACCGTTCATTTTAAATGTATACAGCAGGCATTATTTTTATCCATTTTTCTTGAATAAACCCATGTGTTGGTAGAGGGAAAGGTTTTTGGTTGAGGATTTTTGGTTTTTTGTTGTTTTTTTTTTAAATTTTGTCTTCTTTCAGTTAATTTTATCTTCATTATTAGATGAATTGTAATGATGTTTAAAACCCTAGAGGCGAACGGGTTTCATTTGATTTCTTCGGGTAGGTGAGAAAAAAAATATTAGCAGTTACAATCTTCTGTGAAATGTATCCCATACTCTTGAGCTTACATTTTTAATGTGCCTTTCAAACTAAAATTGATTTCTCTCTTTCTTTTAAAATAAAAAACAATGCATACTTTATAAGAAAATGAATGCCTTTGATTTTTTTTTTAATTGATCAATAAGTATTCACAGCTAGGATGATGAGAACAACAGTTACCTTCTTAACTATTCATAAAAATCTACATTCTTTCACACTTATTTTTATTTCTTTTAAAAAGTTTTATCAAGCTAGAATGCACAAACATCAGTGCAAAAACTTTCAGAGGCAATTATTGTTTAAAATAATGTATTTCTGAGTTACTGTCTGCTTTATGTAATGCAAACCACCACTTCTAGGAAAGTCCAGCTACAAGCATTGTTAACGAGAACTGAGGTAAATGCAAAAAACTCACTTGCAGATGATGGGGAGAACCAGAGATCTTCTACCTTATATCAGTAAGTGTTAAAAATATTTTATGGTTATCTCAAATAGTATTGCTGTCTATAATCTCCTAGCTGAATCTCTGTATGAATCTATAAAGCTTTGGACTTGTGACTTTGTATGGTAATTTGGTATAGTGACTAGCATAATTGTATGTATTTTGCTCTAAGGAAGGGTCTGAGTTGTTCCTTTTTCATCTGTATTAAACTGGGACTTGTGAAGTGTAAGCACCTCCTCCTCCCCCTCTCCTGCTTAAAATCCCAGGTGTCCCCTTGTTGGTCTAATTATTAGCAAATTGCTCTTGCTAGATCAATGGACATGCTTTCAACTCTAATAAGAATGGGGAAAAAAAAGTTCAAAGCTGAGGTATTTTTAGTCCTAGAGTCTGATTGATTTTTTTTGTGTGTGTGTGGTGCAAAAATATGGTACGAAGCTTCCTTTACATTCCAATACAAATTTTAGATTTAAACCTAGCTTTTTCCTAGCCCTGTTTTCTGTAAATATCAAAAATTCCCATTTCTGAAATGAGTTTCTGACTTGGATAAAATTGTAATCAAAACAATGCCCTTGTTATGGGACCACTGTCATGAACTGGTACCTTGTTGACTGAATAGGAAGAAGAAACTGGTTGAACTCTACATTTGGAATAATGCTCATTTATTGTTAACCCATTCTTACAGATAAAATTCTTCACATATCAGTCACAGCTACTGTGAATCTAACAGCTATTGAACGATAAATAGCATCAGTTAATACTTTTCAGATGTAGTCTCTGAATTGTTTAACATATACAGGTATAAGTATTCACTGTTCACCTTGTGTTATGAGTCATCCACATCACACTGTTTGGTTTTCTTTGGTAGGCTGAAACTTTTACAAACAAGACCACAACATACAGACATTTAGGTATTCAGATGATTACTTACTGTGCTAGGATTCAGGTACTTCCATGGTTGTCTACACTTTCACAAATAAAGAGTAACATGATCCAACAAATCAAATTATTTTACTCTAAGATCTACTATTGTTCAGAGAAATCTTGACAGATTTATTTTAAATCCATGTGCCTGAAGGTATAGCAAATAAGGAGATCTCTATTAATTTGTTTGAGAACAGAGAGGCCACTAATGCTACATTTCAAATGGGGAGACAAGTTCACCTCAGCTCCTAAGCTCACATGTGCATGCAGGCTGTGCTTTGATCCTATGTTAAAATTCCTTTCTACTCCCCAATTCCGTGCAAAGGAAATTAGGATGCGGAGGCTAAAAAGGAGCAGCAGTGTGGCTTGGTGAGCTCACCACCCTGGGGTGCATCCTCAAGAGTGTTCAATACCATGTCCTGCAGTTTGGACAGAGGAAGTTTATCTGCTTTAATTATCTATTTAGCATACACAAGTAGAAGATCCAGTGTGGAAGGTACATTTGCCTCTCATATGACTTGTTTGGTCATCAGCATGGCTAGCAAAGGGAAATGAATTTGCTTTTTCTCCTCCACCATAATTTTGGAAGTTACCACAACTGAATGCAAAATCCTAGCTGTCTGGGAGAAGATAAAGAGGACTTTTAGACTTGCCATGAATTATTAGTTTTGAAGCCACTTAAAGAATCATTGGCAAAGGTATAAACAAAAGTCATTTTAATAGGAATTTGTAAAAGCACGACTTAACAGAATTCAATGGCAATGTTCACTCTATTACTCCTTACACGGATTAAGTATACACAGGGAAAATCGTGTCGGAATTGTGTTGGAATGATTTATAGAGAGACCAAGGACAAAAGGGTAAGGGACACCCTCCCGTTGAGTCATGAGGTTCAGAGAAGACCTGGCTGGATCCAATCTTAGTCTCAGACTTGGACAACAGCTTGTGTCTAATACAAAAGGGGTAAGGAGACCCTCCTGTTGAGTCACGAGGTTCAGAGTAGATTCAGAGTAGATCCCCTTGCTCTCTAAACTCCTTCTCAGAGAGGAGTCTAGGTGCAGCTGGATCTACCCCTAGTCTCAGACCTGGGCAAAGGTTTTATACATAAGGGGTTATGTGTGTTTAGCAGCAATTTAAAGTTTTGAGGTAATTCATAAGATTTTAACAATGTTTAATCATTAACTAATTTGGTAGTTACAAGGTGAGGTAGTCAAGTTTACTACAACTACTAAAGCAACTTAACTATAGATTATACTTATCATTGATTATACCCATAAACGCACAAAAGATCTAGATCACTTTATACATATATATTAATATGGTACCAAAGCTAAATAAGTTTATAAAGGCCTAAGCTAGACAAATTTATAAAGGTATACCTGTTAAAAATTCCCCTCAAGTCTCATGAAATACTCATATTAAATGCCTTGGCATTTCTCCACAGGTGAAGGGTTGAGCCTCAAGGAGTGTCTCGGCCAAGGAGTGTTTCAGTCCAGGTCTTGGTGATCCTCCGAATCTCACAAACTCGAGAGTTTGAGAACTCTGAGAGGCATCCCACTCAGAGGGAGATTCTGAGCACAGCCCACTGCAGTCCAGGAGAGCTCAAAGGGTATCACTAAGGACCACTGTTTATAGGTTCGTTAGGTGATTGGTTTCAGTCATCTGTAGCAGCTCCCAGGATTTCAACAATGGTGCTGTTCCACTTGAGTTACAACTGAGATAGGGATGTCAGGGAATGACGGATTATCCCCAACTTTGTCCCCCACCTGGGTTACGTAATGGAAGTTCTGGAACGGCCAGTGCTGTTCCTCACTTCAGCCATGGAAGAGTTCTGGGAGCAGTCAAGGGAGTGCTTCACTGCCCAACTCATTACAAGAAGGCCAAAGTTTATCAGGAGTTTCTGAGATCATAGAGTGATCCAGGGAAAAAAAGGGGGAGAAGGAATGCACCACCACAAGACTTCAACCAAGAATATAGCCCTTACTGTAAAGATTCTGTTCAAAGGTCTTTCCCATGCCTGCTTTACCTCTGTCAAACAGCTTTGTGATAGAGGATTCTCCAACAGGAGATTATCCATGGGACACTCTGTACTGAAGATGTAAAGAATAATAACAAAGCTAAATAAACTTAGATGAGGGTCACTGTGTTCAGACAGCTTCTAAAATGAATTTACTACATTTAAATCAATTAATACAGCCCAGAAAAAATTGCATAGGACTTTTTAGTGAATTGGAGAGAAGCCTAGTCCTGGGACACTTGAGACTTTGCTGTCTACAGAAACCAAACTGGAAGGAGTGTTGAAGGCATAGGCAAAAACTTTTCTGTGCTGCTTGTTTGCACTGGCATGTTGGGAACTGAGTTAATCAAGAGAGACCAAAGTTATTGTGGAGGTTTGTTTTATTTGTCATTTAATATTCAATTCTTGCTACATTTTCCAAGTAGGAGTTGCTTTCTCTTTTTGCCACTGAAATTTTCTCTAGGTCTCTAGCTTGGTGTAAGTAAGTGCAAAGGATTTGAAAAAATCTTGATTGCTGAAACTGTGGTTGGGAACACAATCTTAAGCTGTACGCTGGACTGTGGACAGATGTACATTTTGTAAACATCTGTAGGCCCTCCAGCTGCTTGTTACTATCCCTCTGCTATGGGCTTTTGCTAACACAACTACTCCCTGCAATACTAGCAGAGCTAACAGGATTGACCTGACTTGATTGATATGACCTGAAGCAGATAAAAACTCACATGAACTGCTCTGTTGACAGAGCTTTTTGGTCAGTAACCTTCAGAAGAAAGGAACTGTAAAAAGTAACAGTGTTGTAATGTCATATGTCACTGCAGCTGGATCTGGAAGAAAACCTCTGGCTATGGAATTTGTGTTTAAAGAAAATTGAAACTTTTTGAATCTAGTCTTTTATGTGACTGACATGGTTTGACATAAAGATCAGTGATATGAATATTATTTGACCATCCCTATTAAGCAGACCAAGAAGTAAGCAAACAACACCAGCACTTGCTGACCCCATACGGTGTCTTTCCCAGTAACTGCTCAGGTGTTTTGCCAGGGCAGTGTTAAAAAGCTGCATGCAGCAGGCCATGGCCTGCTCAGTCACAAGTAACTGTCAGTCACCAGGGTTATAAATCTAGCATTTTTCAAAAGCAGAAATTCAGTTTTCAGACAGACCATGTCTGCAAAGTGGATACTGAAAATCACCCACAAGAGATTCAGTAGTTTTCCCATGGGAATCTCCTGTTGCATGGTGTATGAAAAGAGGCTGTTTTCTTAGAAGACAGTATTCTAGTTTTATAACACATTCTAACTGCCATAACAGATTTTTTTATTAGAAATCTGCTAGGGAAGAAAAAGAACGTTCTGTTACTTTCAAGCATAATTGTATCTTTCAAGCCACCATACCCTTTCCAAATGGTGCTTGCAATGGTCTCAGCCAGAATAAAGGAAATGAAGTGCAAACTTGAGTCATTTCTTCACTCAGGGTTTTGCATCTCAAACTCAGAGAACTCCACTGAAGGTGGCCTAATGAAGTCTTTAAGTCATATAGAATTACTTATTTAATACCTGCAGCTCTGTTAGGAGGTTGCCAAATTGTTCACTAATAACCTTTTCTAGGAGAAAGTATCCTAGAAACTTTTACACAACAAGCTTCAATAAACTAGCTCAAAACAGAAAGTTTCAGTAGGGGAGTGGCATAAGAGACTCTAGCCTTTATTGCATGATGGCCATTGTTGGTAAGTTCACATAATTTTTTATAAATTTTTTTTTTCTTTTGCTGTTTTCTGGTAGGAGCTAGGAATTTAGATTGCAGTGGTCAGCTGAGAGTCATGAAATTAAAAGAAAGAGAGACAAAGAGAGAACTATCCCAGATTAGCAACAGCTTTTTAGTAAACAGACTTGAACTACATGCACACATTCAGTGATATACCTACAGTGGATCAACTGCAAAGAAAGATTTCATTTGTCTAAGGGAATGAGAATCAGACACTCATAAATATTAATCAAAGTGCTTATTGGACAGATTAACCAACCCTTCCATTGGTGAGGCAAGAATTTAGATACAATTTAGATATATCAGGGAGGTTTTGGAAGATTACTCATTGAAGTTTGTAAAAACATTTCCAAGACACAGTGTGCTATACATGCTAAGTGCTTTTATTTTGTAGACTTTCAGTCCTTAGCAAAATATTGTATTAGATTATTCTTTCAGTGCAACTTCTCAATACATTACCAGACCTCAGCTGAAAAAAAAAGCTAAGTGTCAAATATTTACAAAATAGAATAAATAAGGAAAACAAGGATAAGGAAGGGGTCGTTAGGCCCTTACAACTACTACTAGAAAGCTAGGCTAAAGTCCTTGTCCTACTGCTGACTGGAAGCTAGCCAATGTTATTCCAATTTACAAGAAGGGCATGAGGGAAGACCCAGGGAATTACAGATCTGTTAGTCTAACTTCAATTCCTGGAAAAATTATGGAGAAGATTATACTAGCTACTATTGAAAAGCATAAAGAATAATGCAATCATCAGGCACAGTCAACATGGGTTCACAAAAAGAAAGTCCTGTTTAACTAATTTGATATCCTCTATGGTAAGGTCACCCACCTAGTGGATGAAGGGAAGGAGGTGGATGTAGGTATTTTGGATTTTAGTAAGGCTTTTAATACTGTCCTTCACAGCATCCTTCTGGACAAGTTGTCCAACTGTGGCATGAGTGGGTTCACAGTGCGCTGGGTGAAGAACTGGCTGAAGGGCAGAGTTCAATGGGGTTACATCTGGCTGCTGGCTGGTGACGGGTCACCAGTGGTGTTCCTCGGGGCTCAGTTCTAGGGCCAGTTCTGTTCAATATTTTTATCAATGATCTGGATGCAGGAGTTGAATGCATCATTAGCAAGTTGGCTGATGATACCAAATTGGAAGGTGCTGTTAACTCTTTTGAGGGACAAGAGGCCTTGCAGACAGATCTAGATAGATTGGAGCATTGGGCAATGACGGGGTGAAATTCAACAAGTCCAAATGCCAGATTCTGCACCCGGAATGGACTAATTGGACACAAGTATGAATTGGGAGAGGAGTGGCTGGAGAGCAGCCCAGCAGAAAGGGATCTGGGGGTGCTGGCTGACAGCAGGCTCAACATGAGCCAGTGCCCTGGCAGCCCAGAGGGCAAACCGCATCCTGGGGTGCTTCAGTCACAGCACAGCCAGCCGGTCAAAAGAGGTGATTGTCCTGCTGTATTCAGCGTTGGTGCAGCCTCACCTCGAGCACTGTGTGCAGTTCTGGGCCCCACAATTTAAGAAGGATGTGAAGGTCTTTGAATCTGTCCAGAGGAGGGCACCAAAGCTGGTGGAAGGGCTGGAAGGCATGTCCTGTAAGGAGTGGCTGAGGGCTGCAGGTTTGTCTAGTTTGGAGAAGAGGAGGCTGAGGGGCTACCTCATTGCCCTTTACGGCTTTCTGAGGAGGGGAAGTGGAGAGGGAGGTGCTGATCCTTTCTCTCTGGTATCCAGTGACAGAATGCCTGGGAATGGTTCAAAGCTGCATCAGGGGAGGTTGAGACTTGACATTAGGAAGCATTTCTTTACTGAGAGGGTGGTCAAACACTGGAACAGGTTTCCTACAGAGGTGGTCGATGCCCCATACCTGTCAGCGTTTAAGAGGCATTTGGACAACGCCCTTAATAACATGCTTTAACTTTTGGTCAGCCCTGAAGTGGTCAGACAGTTGGACTAGATGATTGTTGTAGGTCTGTTCCAACTGAAAATATTCCATTCCATTCCATTCCATTCCATTCCATTCCATTCCATTCCATTCCATTCCATTCCATTCCATTCCATTCCATTCCATACTGTAGTCAAAAAGAGAGTTTTTTCCAATGAGGATATGATTTTTCCCCAGTTACAGACAGTTTAATAAAGAATTGTGGGCATTTTTTTTTTTTTTTTACAGTTAACCAACAGTGTTCTTCAGCCGTTCTGTGCATCTTACCAGCATATTTATCGTGTTTATGCTTTGCCTGTAAAGACTCCAGTGTCTCCACTTTATAAACCTCTTGCTTTATTCTGTCTTTTAGCTGGAAGTCTCTGTCTGTGGATAATATTTTATGCTTTGGATGGCAATCCACTGTGTCCATGGATCATGTGTGTTGTTTTTATCATATTCCTACAATCCACACCTTGGACTTACACAGGTGCTTTATTAAATCCTTTCATGGTGATTCTTACATTAGTAGTGTCCAAATATAAATCTGCTAATGAAAAGTAGTGAACATCAGATAAGACTCATTTAACACACATGTGCAAGAATATCTTGGTTTTTTTAATTTAGACTGTACAGATATCTAAGTGCTCAAGAGTTACATTAAGTGAAAAAATGTCATCCTCTATTTAATATTCAACAAAAAACATTATTTAAATGTTCTTCACCAGAATCAAATCCAAGTTGAATCAAAGCTGAATTCACAAAAGGTAAAATTTATTAGAAACAAAAGAGTTCAGAAGGATACATCCTGGCAGCAGCTCCTAGCTCTGCCTATGGGGAGTTAGGGTCCCTGACTCACTAGGCACAGAAACCATTGACACCAACAAGCTGGTCATAGGTCCCTTTATCAGTGTTTGTCTCTGTTCTTGCTCCTCAGGTTGTTCTGCTGTGCCCTGGAGCATCTGGAGGAGTGAAGCCAGTGCCCCAACCTATGCTTCTAGTTCAGCTCTGCAGAAAGAGAGCCACGGTAACTAGCACGGGAGTCATGAAAGAAAATATGCCTTAGGTGGCAATGCCTTGATGTGTAAAGGTAAGTGAGGGCATGGCATCAGGGCTCCTAATGGAAAGCGAGAGGGTACAGGATGCTGGAACATGGATTGGGGTCTTTGTCTGTGGCAATGGGACATGCAGTAGATGAGTGGAGATAGATAAGGACTTGGTTTCGAAGACCTGGTTTTGGGAGGTGGGGAAGGAAACAGAAGGAAGGAGGAAGGGTAGTAGGATGGAGGAAGTTAGTTCACAGGCTCATCTTTTTCTCCCTGTGTTTGTGAATCTCCATTAAGCCAAGAGTTATTACTGTTCCATATCAAAGGGAATTAACTGTCCAAGATTTTCCCATGTTCTGTCTTTTCCCTTCCTTCACCATATATTGACCCTTGAGAAGATTCACGTTCCATGCTCTTACAGAAACTTCAGAATGACTTTTAGTCACATTCCCTGTAATGGGTTTTATGCAGGGTAAGAATTATCATAATGCAGCATATCCTAAAAACATTGACTTCTGGTCTTAGTCTGCCTTCAGTGTAGAGAGAATCCTTTAATCACATTTAAATTACCACCAAACATTTACAATGCTTCAAGCAGAGCAACATTCAAGCTATAAGTTTTGATTGGGTTTGTCTTGTCTCTCAAGTGTGTAAAGTTTGGTACCTCTGCTAAGGACTGTTATCTAAAATTATTTTGGTTAGAGTTAGGACTTCTGTTAACTAAGGAAAAGTCTTTCACCATAATTTTCATTTTGCTTTGCTCTCATTTCTTACTTCCAACATAAATCTTAACTGATCAGAGACAGCTCAAAATATGCCAGTCTATAAACTGGGAAAACTAATTCTTATTGAGGATGTTGAACTCTGGATATTTATATACCATTGTCCCAGATAAATCAAAAAGTCACAAAACTAAAAGCATTAAATCTTCACATCTTTCATAACAAGGCTGCAACTGGTGAATTTTGGGGGGGAACCAAGCTGAATTCAGGATCTGCCTGGATATACTCTTTTCCTTTGATAAAGGTGTCACATTTTGTCATTTCAAAAATACATTTCTATTACAAATATTCCCCAGGAACAACTTTAAGTCTCTAATAAACATCAAACCACTTCATCACTGACCTTATTTGTGGCTATATATTCTGTATCGCACCTTTAGGACAAATTAAAATTTGCCATCTTTTGAAAAGCAACCTAGGTGAAACATGTCATCTTCTCTTTGATAAACAGTAGGTGAAATGTGCATGAAACCAGCAACCAGAGAGTTTGTTTAGTCTACTTCTTCTCTGAATTTTTTCTTATTCTTATTTCTGAGCTTGTAGCCATAGTGGGCTAATAAGTTGCAACAAACTAAGTTGTCAGGTTTCCAATAAAAATAAATGAGTTGGGTTTCTCCCAGAGACAGCAGCTTTTCAAATCTAGATCTATCATCCATTCTGCTAGTATTTTTTATCTGACCAGGGATGACATACCTGTACAAGCTTTCCTTTTTATCCCTTCTTATATTTCAAAGCTTTTTTCTGCCTCAGACCTGACACTGACAATCCTTTTGTGTTTTCCTTGGTGCCTCAGGGGCTCAATGGTCCAGCGCAGTAGCTGAACCTTTAGAAATTTCTTATGTACCTCTGCAGAGACTGCTTCATTAAGGGCCACAGAGCTGTCACCATGAAAAGTAACAGGCTCCAGTGGTTAAACATTCCTTAGTGTTTTCGTTTCTGAAAGCAACAGCAGAACAGGAAAATGGATTTCCTTCAACCACTCTGTTTCCTTACAGCTGTATGCAGTCTTCCTGGGGTCATGTAATGGGGTGAAGCTGTGCTAGGAAGTTGGCTAATTCCCCTTATTTTACTACAGGTGATTAGTTTGATGAAGGACTTGATAGTTAACAATTTGAAAAAATCAATTATTTGCAAGCCTATTAATATTAAATACTTAAACATCTCATATAAGCATGTAATTTAAATGCAATTAAACAGTTATTAAATGTCAAATATCAATTAATTGACAGAGCATTCACTAAGCGGCTAGAAATCTTGGGGCTACTGTGATGACCACAGTGAACTGGAAATTCACTACAAGTAAAATGTTTGGGTATTTTGAGGCATTTTAAAACCAATTTTACATACAGCTTGCTGTGAGCTAAATGGTCTTATTTTAGAATGAATTTAGGGCCTGCTACTCCAAATATTGCCATGAATAGCCCACTGAATGTAACGGACCTATTCAAAATGATATGTGCTACTCAGAAGAGTAAAAGCTTTGCAAGTTGTGGACATTCATCTTCTTGAAAAGCAATGATGTTTTTATTTTACATGATTACCTCTTTCCTTCAGTCTGTGTTCTGTGGCCCTAGCAAATTTCTCACCTCTGAAAAAGTTAATTTGAGATTTTTCTTCCTTACATGATATTAAGTTGAGACGTTTCTTTGGTTATTTTGGAGAAGTGTATTTTGTGTAAGCCTAGCTGTTGATGATTTCACATCATGGTTCATGTATAATAATTTCATAAAAGTTTTATTAGGGGGACAGTTGTATAATGTTATACCTCACAATCTTAAAACACATCCACATTACAAATTTGCATTATACATAACAGATTCAAGGGGGTTTTTTGGTGATAGTATAAACAAAGCCTCCTTCTCAATACTGTGTTTTTACTGTTTCTTGTCACCTTGCTGCCACAGAGGAACTAACACATATGACAGTTTCCTGAGAAACTTAATAATGGACTTAACACATCACAGGTTTTGTTAGGTGTGGACAGTCTGCAATCTAGAAAGAAGTGGTATTTCAATGGTTGTTCAGGTGTAGATCTAATGAATCCTAAATTATCTAGGCTTATCTTTAATTTTCTCCAACTAGAAGAAATGAAGGGGCTGTAAGGAGGTGGTGGTCATGGAGGTGAAAAATTAATTTTTTTGTAATTCTGAGCTGGGACATGAGAATTTTCCAATCTCAGTACTGACTGGAGATTTCTACCATGTAGCAACCCTACTAGAACAGTCAGACGAAGCTATATCATTGCCCTGATGCTTTTTACCTGATGAGTTCTGCAAGTTACCCACATGAATTTATGATATCTATGACAACTTCTGTGCCTGGAGGATTTGCAATGACAGGGCCTTAGTGCTAATAAGGACTACTTTGCCATCTTTGGTTTTGGCATACAATTTTGAATGAGAAGAACAGCTGCTTCATTTACGTGTTATGTATTGTGCTTAGTAGTCTCTTGTGTTGCTTTACACAGTCAATAGATAGTTAAAGATTGAATGGCACAATACTGAGCAATTAAAACTCTTGCAGTAAGTGTTATCAAAAGGAGAAGCTGAATGACTCTTATTTCTGCTGGCGGGCAGATCAAATGGAAACCTCAGCTCCTGCACAAAGTCTGATGTAATGGATCTCTGCTTAGAAATTATTTCCCATCCTTTCTTTCCCTCTTTATCAGCAAATTAAAGAACAGTTTCTAAAATTTTTAGCTCCACCGTTATTCTCTACACTGACCAACCAAAGCTGGAAGGATTTGGAGAGTAAGGCTGTGTGTGGCAGGAATGAGAACATCTGAATTCTGCTCTCAGTGGCAGCATTGGGATTACAGAAGTACTGATGGAAAACAATTAGAAATTAATGATTTAAGAATTTTTTCATCACATCTGCAACTTGGGGACAAAACTGATAAGAGTGAGTGTTATTATTTTCAGCAGATTCACAGGCTATGACTGAGTCATGTAGATTAATATTGTGACTACCAAAAACATGCACAGTAACAGGAGTTGGGAGAGACAAACCACGCTTTCCGAGACTTATTTGAATACGAAGTAGTAATCAACATTCTGCATGTAAGGACTGCAAATAACTATTGTCTTCATAGAAGCCAGTGAACACTGTGGGATTTGACAGACATGTAGTTGTATGCATTCAGAGGTGCACAGGGCTGCCAGAAGGGAAAACACAAGATTTTGATAGATTTGGTGAGCGTCCTGTACTGATTGCAGCTGATGTGCTCTGGCTCCTAAGATGCCTTTCATGTTTTGTTTGAGCAGCTCAGCAAACCGACAACAGTGGAGAGGCATTCTTGTACTTTTATTGTTATTTGAAAATTTCTGTCTTACCTTTGGGATCCATCCCATGTGTTGCAAAGCAGCTGAAGTGTGAAGTTATAGAAGGAAAGTTGGTGAAGCAGACCGTCTATGTTCTGCCCACTACAAAAGACTGTTACAAGTTTTTGAAAGGGCATGCGGCTGACAACAGAGTTGAGGGAAGGCTGAATGGTTAAAGTGGCTGATGTAGTTTCTGGCTGGTTGCAAACATATTAGCCATAGACCACTAACTAGGCAGACATATCCTACTGCAGTTAGACATCTCTTCATGTTGATTAACTGGCATGTCACCACGGAACAAGCCATATGACTAGTAAGTTGGCAAGGTTTTACTCAAACCATTGTTTAGGACATTTCAGATTGGGGAGGAACAAAATACCTAATCCCTGCTTATGCCTTTGATCTGACAAATAATAGTAAAGGACATTGTAGGCCAAAATTTTGAAAAGTAGCTCCTTGGTGTTTAGAAACCTTCTTGCATTCATGTTTCTTGAGCAGTGTTACTGGCAGGCCGATGAAGTTTGACTTTGTCCACACAAGACCTAGGACACGCAAATGATACTGCCAGGAAAGCGCATGTGCTACCTTACGTGTTGCAAAGTGGGACTGGTTTGAAAACCTTTCAAAACGTAATCCAGAATGACACTTTGATCAAGATAAGTTCATGTGACTTGTTTTTGTGGTTTTATGTGTTTCCAGTGACAAAAAGCTTTTGTTAGCAGCACAGCTTTGAAAATATTTGGACTCAAGGGGATTTTATCAGGAAGCTGTACTAAAGCCATGAAGCAATCACAATAATGTTTGCATCCTCCTTGGAAAAAAGAAGAAAAAAGCAGGTTTGGGGGCACAAATAGAAAGAAAAAAAGCACAAAAACTAATAATAAATCCTTCTTTTTTTAATACATTGGGAACAGGAAACAAGCCAGACACTTTGTATGGCCAAAGGCAGATAAAATGTAAGAGGAAAAGACCAAGACAGAGCAAAAAAGTGAAATGAATGTTTTACAGTCCTGTTTCATCTTGAAAGACCTTGGTTTCTGCACCAGAACTCTTTTTTTGGAGGTGTACTGGGGGATCAAATGGTTTCAAATTGAATTGATATAAAGACAGCATAGAATAAATACAAAAATAAGTAGTAAAAAAATCATAAATATTTGTTAAGAATTTAAGGGAGCTCAAAACCCAAATAGCTGATCTAGTAAGCTGTAATATGTTGTCTTATGATTAAAGTTGTCTTAGTGTCACAGAATTAGAAGACGGTGAATGCAATGCCAGTTTTTGAGAGAGGTTCCAGGAGACCTCATGGTAATGACGGACCACTTGTATGAAAAATATTGCTGGGTACTATCCTTCTATTTTTCATATGAGTTAATAGTAGACACTAAGGAAGCATTAAGCAGATTTTGCCTTGAAAAGCTGTTGTTGTTCTTTGAAGCAGATTGTAAGCACATACACAGGGGACATGCAGTTGATATGCTCTGCTTGGATTTCTAAAAGATATTTGACAAGGTCCCTTCTCAAAGGGTCTTAGAGCAATTCAGCTGTCGTGGCACAAAGGGGAAGGCCATCACATTTTTAAATAACTGACTTAGAAGACAGAAAGCAGAGAGTTGGAATAAATGGTCAGTATTCTCAATGGCGGAAGGTTGTCAGCAGAGTCCCACAGTATATGTGTTGGAGCTACTTTGTCTATAAATGATCAGGGAAAGGGGATGAACAGGAGACAAAGTTTACTGATGACAGTAAATGATTCAGTGGAGTAAATACAAAGGCTGACTGTGACGATCTGTGCAGGGACTGGGTAATAAAATGGCAGATTACATTTTCAAGTGATAAACAGAGGAGGGCAAACAGTGTTTAGGGAATTATTAGGAAAAAAATAGGCAGATCATTGTCACATCAGTTTATAAAGCCGTAGTGCATCCATGCCTTGAAAACTCTCTTCAGTATTTTTTCCTTCTTCTAAGAAGAGGTAAAATAAATTAGAAGAGATAGAGAGACAGACTACAGGACACCTAAAGGTATGGAATTGCTTCTGTATGAGAAGTGATAAAAATTGAGTAAGGATCTTCCTTTGCCCTATGGAAAAGGGTAACTAAGGATGTTTTAAAAGAAACCCATCAAATCATAGGTGGAATGGAGGTAAACAGAGATGCATTATGATTTGGGGAGGTTTTTTTGTTTATTTTTCATCCCCTCTAGTACAAGAACACACCAAAATCAAGTGAGTTTATCACACATCAGATTCAAAATAAGGAGAAGGAGGTGGTTTCCACATAGTGTGTGGTTAATCTATGGAAAGCATTTCCACAGGATGTTCTAGATGCTGAAAGTATATCTGGACTCAAGGGAAAACTGGACAAGATTGTCAGAGATAAATTAATAATTCGTTATTAATGGAGGGACACACTTTTAATTCACAAAGGACCTAACTGTGATTTTCTAGGCTGTTAGAAGAACTGATTCATGATTGGTCTCTTCTCTAGACATCTATTGGCTACTGTTGGAGACAACATCCTGAACTAGATTGGTATATGTCATTCTCTAATTTGTTAGATTCCTTGGTTCTGGAGAGTAACTGAACAATATAGCCTCAAATACAATAGGAAGGGGAACTGAATTACCCTATTTTGGAAATATTTTGTGGCAGGACACTGAACATGTTCAAGAAAGTCATGCTGTTTTTCCCTTTTTGCTCGTCCTACCATTTAAAAATAGAGGAGCTAGTAGATGAAGTTCTACTGTGATAAGTTAATCAGTCTTTTTGTTAAGATAATCTAAGTAAAACATTAGACCTTAAGATGAAATTCCCTGTGAAGCTTGGGAAGAGAAGTAGCACAGGACCTATGTGAAGCCTTTAAAAGGCCTTAATGGAGCATGTCATGTCAAGAGAAAGAAGACAACATTCACGGGAGCTTCTACCAGAGGACCAGAAGCTTCCCACCTGCCAGAAAGCCAGGAAAGGGCAAGGTAGCAGTGCAGCTTGCTTCCATGCTGTCCCTTCAATTTTCTAAAACCATGGTGGTATGTACTCTGCAGTTCATCTACCTAAAAAATAAATGGAGCACATTAGACATCCACTGGGACTGCTGAGAAAGGAGTCTGGCCCAGTCATTGTAGTTATTTGTGTAAACAATAGCTGTCATACATGATCAGATTACCTGCCAGAAGGATCTGATGAATTACCATCTGACTATGCCTCCATTATTCATATCTTACCCAGAGCACTGCTTATGCATAAATACTGGAAACATACTATGCCTAGTATATGAAATAGGTATGAATAGAATCATTATCATATAATCACATGTTAAAAATCTTTTAAATATAGTTTTACGTTTAAAATCACTTGCTGTTCAGTCACATGCAAAAATAACTTCTTAATGGGCATTGAGATTTGGATTACTCAGCTACCACATCTGAGTTTATAGTTAGAGCTGACTGAAAAATAGTGTATAATTCCTATTCACTTTTTTGAAGGAAAAACTTTCTGATATTTATTATTTATTGGCACAAGTATTTAGGGATTTTCCTTAAAACACGAGAAAAGACTTTTGGGTAGTATTTTAATTAAAATGCTAAAAATTTTATGAATTTGAAATGAAAATTTATGAAAAAATGAAACTGGGCTGAGTGGCATTATTCAGCTCCAAAAAGTGTCAGTGCTGTGGTTTTGAACATCACTGCTTACTGCTTATTTCCTGTGAACAAACATTTATTCAGTCGGTGCCAACTCTTCTGTAACAATGAAATAAGAATACACAGTGCAGTAAAATGTGAACCATATGGGAAGGACATGTCCCAGTTTTCCTAAAATTAGGAAAACCTATCAAATACATATGTTTATGTGTGTGTGTGTATGCATGTGATTTCAAGAAAATTAAAAGGAAACTTACGTTTCCCAAATTCTGAACAACATTAAGAGAAAGATTTATAGCTTATGGGTATGACAGGACCATTTTATTGGGATATAGTGGATCCTGCAATGTGATTAAGCTCCCCATATTTGCTTTATGGAAATAGCATTTGTATGAACAAATTGAAGAATTATGTGTTACCTGATCTCTTTGTACATCCAAGTTCCTAATCTGAATGTACAGACATTTGGCTGCAGACACAAATATCTCCTCTCCCAGATCCATGGATTTAATGCATTTGCATGCAGCTTTGCTGTACAGGAGAAAGAAATTTGCCTTACAATTACATCTACTCTGATATGCCTGTTGAATAATTAAGGGGGTCACACTGTTGACTCTGTAGTGTGTCTGCCTAGAGACAGTAATAGCAGAGAAAGACTGTTTGAAGAGATATGTTCATCCCTTTTTAAAGGTATAGGAACTGTTGTGACTTAGAAGACTTCTGTTGCTAGTCAGGGGAGGAGATCTGCCTGTGCCTGTCATGGTGTAACGTCGTATTCCCTGAATGCCAGATTTCTGGAAGAGCTCTTCCCAATATCCCTGGAGGATGGCATTTCAAAGCTTGGGATTTCCCCCTCCAGGAAAATTCTAATGCCATAAGAAAGCTTTAATATTTACTCAGAAAAAAAATTGACAATTTGAAATTTTCCACAGAAGGAACTATACTGGCTTGATTTTTTGGAAAACAAGACTGAGCAACACATAAAAAAGTGCCCAGGGAAAACCCTGCACTGAAAAACACCTCAGGAGCTGGCAGACCCTTGGCTGAACATGGCTCCCAGGAACTCTACATTTATAAAATTGCCATCAGAGTGTGTGGTGGGGTGGTGGAAAGCCCTGAGAGGACATGTCAAATGGGAGGTCTCAGGAATGCAGACTCCTTTCTCCCATCTGCAAAAACAGTCATCTGAACTAAACACTTCAGATAGAGATGGAGGGTCCTGGGGCTCTTGGCTTTGGGAGCCTGGATTACCTGGAGATCCCAGCTGGGAGCTCATCTGCATGGTCGGGCTTCTTTGCAACCCTAAGGACCCAGACATCCCCGCAGCCCAACAGCTGAGCTGGCAGAAAGCAGGCAGGCATCTTGAGGAAGTTTACTGAAAATGAGATGCCTCTGTGAAACCTTCTGGGTTCAGTGTTTCTACATTTTTCACTGAAAAACTGTTCACTTGGAAAATTCTTGACCAGCTTTTTCTGGAGGCTGTAATTTGAGTGAATTAGATGCGTACCGTGAGAAATGACAACAGATCATAGGGGTGAAAGGAAGAAAGGAAAACTGCTGTTGGGAGAACAGCTGTAACAACGAATTCAGATAACGTTTTCCGTGTTTTGGTTTTTTAATGTTGTAGTTTATGTTCTTTTCTGTATTTTCAGGCATGCAACTCTAAATCACAGATCAGTGCTGCAAAGCAGACAAGCAGCATGAGTTATATTATAGATCACAGCTCACTTTTGTTTTTTTTTAGTCAGGCAAGGGTTTGGGTTGGATAGTATATATTTACAGATACTATTGGCAGTTTATATTTCAAAAAAAATGCACTAAAGCAAATCTTTTTTCCAAAACAATACCAATTTGCAATCAGGTGTTAATATATAAATGTAGAAGCATGAGTATGAAAAACATAATGGAAAATATTTTTAGGAGGTTTTTTCGAGAACAGGCCACATAACTGCTGTGGGGGTTTGTAGCAGAATTTCCTTTGAAAACATGGGCCTGCATGTTTTGGTATCAGCTGGCCTGAGTTTTTTCCATGACACTGTGGTAGGAGACACAGATGCTTGGTAAAAACGAGGAATCTGGATGCTTAGATAGATGCCTCTGAAAATTAGCAATGTTAGGTAAGTTGTCTTCTTAAAAGCTCAAACTTTGAACGTGTACACAATAATTGCAATGATTTTGAGGGAGAAATAACTTTAAGCTGTCCTGCTTGGAAAAGATTTAGAGTACTTCATAGAGTAATTACCTTTAAATGGTTAATCTATTGCAGGTATGCATATATTTGAGCATATTTAGTTTACTTTGCAGAGTTCATCCAGCTTTTAAGCACTGTTGGCTCACAGCTTGCGGGCTCCAGCTCCAACATGGGTTAACAGCATGGGGTTTATTATGAGCTTCCTTGGCAGTAAGCAGGTAAGAGCAAAACTTCAAAACCATTTTCCTTTGTTGGGAGAACCTCCTAAAGGAATTCAGAGAAAATGGTGCTGTCTGTCTGACACAGTTACAGTCAGCCAGCAGTCTAGTGTCTCAGCAAGTAGCACTGCAGCCACTTAGTAATTTGTGTGCTTCATGCCTCGAAGGCTGTAAAATAATCTATGTGATATACAGCAATAGCTGAGTTGTTAAATGAAAGGATTGAATGCATGTTAACGCATGTAGAGATTCATCTGGATCGTATCACCTATGCAGTACATGTATGTCACCTATGCAACAGGAAATATAGATCAGCTGCTTCTGTAAAGGGAGGTTTGGATTTTTTTTTCCTGAAACCTTCCACATTAGCTGTGTTTATACTGCAATACAGAGTCTGCACTGTTTTAAACCAGAGTTATATTCCAGCCAACAATATATATGTAAAGTGTTATCTGAGTTTAAAAAAAAGGACTGTATGACTACATCTTTAGGTGTCATTTGACCTACATATTTTAACAGATTTCAGGGCTGAAAGGAAATAAGCTGACCGTTAAAGGCATTATGGCTGGCAGTATGACCAGACCCAGTTCTACTGCTAGCCCATGAAATAGTGACATGGCCACAGTGACATGAACTCCTAGTAATGATGAATCTGTTGTGAGGCCAGACACACCTAAATATCAGCAGAGCAGCCTGAGGAGGAGAGGTGAAGAGTTTGCCTTTCTTCTCAGCAATACATAGCTCTGAGCACTTTCACAATCTTTGCATGCAGGCAAGGGCAAGCTTACCCCAGCCCCCAGAGCACTCTGCAGAAGCTGAACGGCAGCAGGTACTGAGCCATCATTCAGACTCTGTCTCCAGTTCCCATGATTTAGACAGTTCTAATGTAGGTGAGATTGGGAAGGCAAAAGCCCAGTTGGCCAGTATGCGCCCTGAGCTCAGTTCTTATGCACAACATAATTCATGCATTGAATTCAAGCTACAGCCAGAAAAGTGGATGGAAATATGGTAGCTGCAAAGTCCAGTGTGCTAAAACCAGCACTTACCTTGGTAGTGAAATACAACCCAGGCTGACCAGTGCTGCCTTCAGCAGCCTCTGGAGGCAGGGCTTCTGCAAGAGCTCAATTTACATTGTAACTGCTCTTTTCCTAGCAGAACCTTCAAGAAAAGAAGACAGCAGCAGTGCCATTTCTTCATTAGACAATTCTTTAAGGGGATGACCTTAAACAACAAGAAAAACAAAACCCCAAAACACGCTGCTTTTTAAGTGTCAGGATTTTCCCCAGGTACTGGAAGTGCATACTGCACTGCATTGTACTGCATTCTGCACCATTATAAAGGGTTTATTTGTAGTTGTCTGTGTCTTTTGTGCAGTGATGGGTTTCTCTGAAAATTCAAAACTACATAACTGTTTCTCTAGACTAATTTTTACAAAACATACTTCTAAAAAATGTAGGCTCAAATGTATACCAAAGAAAAAAACCTGAAAGTATTTTTGGTTGCCTAATAATGCCATAAAAGTATTACATATAGGTCATCCTCATTGTCACTATATTGTAACAAAGATAACAGCAATGAATAATGAAAATAATGAAGCCTGTGCTTCTCTTTCCATACAGAGTAATGTGCTATCTGTGTGCATGTAAGAGTTAGTTTATGGCACAATTGTAATAATTTTGTCATCAGCTAATGTGTGTTAGACATCTTGAAATGAAGAAGTTCCCGACAAACTCTCTAACGCTCAATTTGGAGTTTTAGAAAGCAGGTATTCTTTATTGCGACGTCGGATGCACAAGGGATTGCTTCACCTAGTGTGCGTGCCAAATCATTTAACTATAGAAGGTATATACAACTAGAGTATACATATTCATTACATTTCCAAGAAATAATCTAAATATTCATGTTGTTTCCCAGAATTCATTAACATATGCAAAAGTCTTTTACGCATGCGCCCTTGTGTTCTTTGGTGGTCTTTCAGGGTCTTCTGGTGGTCGTCGATAGTCTTCCTCACAGTGTCCTTTAGTTGAACTCAGTCTTTATGCATGCTCAGTTTTAACTCATTGCTTAATTAGCACAATTCTCATTATCACAAACTAACACTACCCCCTTATCTGTTCTACTCAAGATACAAGGTTAGCCTCTTTATCTATTTTACACAGAATACTAAGTTTCAAGGCCTTTTCATTTACTGGATGTTCCCAGACTGTCTATTCACAAAGCGTTCCTAACCATCTGCATCATTTCAACCAAAGAACAGTATGCCTCTTCACTATTCCTTCGTATTTGGTATCAATCCCTATCAATCTTCTCCATGAAAGCATTTTATCTGGATCTAAATACTTAAATACATGGAAGTGATTTGTCCTAGAGGTAAATGACACTTGCTCTTTTTTAAAACTGAGCCTTATTTCAAACATATTTGATCTTAACTTGCAACCACTAGCTTTTGGTATAGCTTTGATAATGACACTGCCTGCTTCCACAAAAGTGGTCGTGACGTTTGAGTCACATTGAGGAGAGGCAGTGTGGCGTAATTGACACTACCAGTCTGTGTGCAATCCAAGTATAACTCAAGCACTCTCTTCTGCAGAGCTGCCAGTCTGGTGCCTTTCACAGGAATTGGAATTTGCTTTAAATCTTTATTCAGAAAGAAATCATGGGTGCTGGGGCTGCACAAGTGAAAGTGCATCGGAAACATCACCTGTCCTTCACAGTAGTGACTGGGGAAGTTGTGCTGCCTCCTACCAAATGAACTGTTTAAAATTTTTTGAGAATATTAATATTAATATCAAAAGCAAAACTACAACACAAGCCCACCTAGTGCTGCAGTTCATACACCATTTCTTGTGTTTCAAATTCATACTAACACTGTTAAAGATAAACACAGAGCTTTTTAGCTTAAGTGCTTCACAGAGCATGTGTGTGTTTGTATGTATGTGCATGTTTTCTATTTCTCTTTGTTTTCTTCCTTGATATAATGCTTGCTTTTCTCTCTGTTTCTAGAATTTCTGAAACGACATTGTAGTTACACACCATTTTCTCTTGTTTATGCAAGATTAGCCCAGAGACACAAGAATACATGTGTAATTGACAGTTCATTGTCACTTGCTTCACCCCATGCCTTAAGTTTAATGTAGATACCAGAGACTGGAGGCCTTTGCTCGTTGTAGAAGTTTACACAGAAGTATACCCATACAGCTATATTTGGTTCCTTGTAGAGATACCCAGCTTTGCTCCAAAAAAAGCAATATCAGAAGATGAATAGTCCCAATAGTGGAACATTGTCCTGCGTCTAATTAACTTTACTGAAGCCACAGAGAAGTGCTGAACTAGTGTGACCTTAACGCCTCTGGTACACAGAGCAACTTGTTCTGAGCAAACCTGATTATCTCCACACTGTGCCATGTACTCAGCCAGACTAACTATAATCTAGCAGTGATTGATGTACACCTCAGATACAGATTCCCAGCATTTTTAAGCTGATGACCTACTTGTAAAATGAGAGACATGTTTCATTCTCCTTACCTTAGATCTCTCTTCCTTCCCTGACTGTAATTGAACAGCTTGTTTACTCTTCTCTGGATCATACTTAACTGTGAAATTTTTAGAAGTGAACTCTGCAATTTTAAAAATGAAAAATACAGTATTTTTAGAAGAGGGATATAAAATGTACTGTTTCTTACCATCTTCTTCCTTGTGAAGGTAGGATACTTAGGAATTTTGAAAATCTAGCAACTTAGTTGCCTAAATATAAAATAAACAACCAAAGTTTTCCACTCTTATTAAAAAAGAGACTGGTCCACCTATATTCACTAGCTGATGTGACAGATAGACCTGTCTTGGAAGGTCTCTCATACTTATCTGGTTTGTCTTTTAACTAAGAAGTTGCATTGCTCATTTAATTTGCTGTCATATTAAGAAAAGAAATATGTATTTTAGAGCCACCGGGACAAAAACTGGTAGAAACCTTCTAAGATTTCTGCCACTAAACCAGGTACTGTTCTTTCAAAAATTATCTAAATCTGCTGAGATGAAAAAATCAGGGAAAAAGAAAAAAAGATTAGCTATATTTGTGGCAGAGTAATAACATCTGTGTCAGGTTCAGCAATGACAGAAGAAATGGATACAGGGTACCTGAAAAGTTCTTTCAGTTTGAAAATTCCGAGTCAAAACTTTTAGATGTTTCTAAAAGGAAAATATTTTTGAACCCCTTTTTTTACAGAACTTTTCTTTTCTTCAAATACAGTGAATGTTCACTTTTTGGATAATTTCCCATGACAACCTGAACTACTCTCTATGAAATGTCAGTTACAGAACAGTTTCATAAGTGTTATCTATCAATCAAATGCATTTCTGCACTCAAAACCCTCCAGATTTTAAAGCAAAGTATATGAAAGTGTCATTGGAGATCATGTTTTTACAGGGGAAGTAAATTTGGGATGAGTGTGTGATGAAATGAAGGGTAACAAAGAGAAGCAATAAAAAGAAACTTGAGCGGTGGTGGATTAGAAGATGGGAAGCAGGAAGAAACTATCAGATGCAGGACCTGAGAGTTGCTTTGAAACAGGGAGAGCAAGAAAAAGGTGAATTCTAGCAGAGCTTGTTTGTATGAATGAACCTGACTAACCTGGAAGGCAGGCTAAAGCAATTTTGCAGAGCTCAGACAAAAATTTACATTGACCACTTGAGCTCTTTTTTAAGAGCCACATTTGAAGGAGCATAATCTCAAGGAAAAATCTGTACATAAAGTTAATAATATAAAACTCTTTGTGTTACTGGGTTGGATTTGTTTCTGTTTTGATTTGAAACTGATCTCATGTTTGATCCCTCCAAAAGAAATCTGGGAAGTTGAAAGATAGTGACTGTATGGCAAAAAGTAACAACCTAGGAACAAGTAGCCCTCATTTTTATCTGGGCAAGTCATGATCTCCTTTTACAGCCTAGAAGCTTTGAAAACCATATGCTTGTTTCCAGCTTGTTGACTTCAGGGTCTTTAAACGAATTTGGGAATGCCTTCTTCAGCAACTCTTAGATTGTTCTCCCAGTTCACAGAACTGTTCGAAAAGAGTCCACTTGGGGATGATGAGAAATATGGAACCAGTCACTCCAATATAAATCTGCAGAGTTTTACAAACAAAGTGGGACAGAAAATCTGCAAAGGATAGCTCATTTTTGCCTGTGAGCACCAGTATTATGTTTTCTCTGCAGTGTATGTCAGGAAAACTGGCAGCTTGGGAGAAAACAAAAGAGAATAAGCGTGTTCCTTTGTTCAAACAAGTAATAAAAAAAGTCTTAATTTTGCTATAATTTGTCTTTTTGGTCAAGTAAGTAGAAATAAGTATGTTTTGAATTATTTGTTCTAATAAGAAATCCAGATTTTTCTGGGCTGCTTAGCTTCCAAAATCCCACTTACTTAAGTTCTTAGATAATCCATAGATATATGTGTTTATATCCCTCTTTTTATCTATTCTAGAGGGGAAAAAAAATCACCATACTTCTTACTGAATTAAATTGCTGGTTACTGATATTCATCTGCAGGTTCAAAAAAAAAAAAAAAAAAGGAGGGGAGTAGGGGTTCGATAAAAAAAAAAAAATCATTGCATACTTTCAGGGAGAGCAAAATTCCTTAAATCTCTTTTGAGAAGGTTTCTTTTCTAAGAGCTCACTAAGCTTTATGTCCAATTCTCCTTTCAAAGTTAGATTACATATCGTGACGGATTTTCAACAGGTATAATTCTATTAGTCTGCTGGCTTCCAGTGCACTCATGATAGTTTAAACTGCCAAAGAAGGTTTGACTTTTCAATCTTCTGCGAAGCTGTGTTTACACCAGAAAATCAGAGGACATTGGTCTTACCATTAGAGTATTTTTTATGATGATGTAATTTAAAATGCCCAAATATGTCCTAGAGTTTGATAGGAGCAATGGTAATGCTTAGCATCTTCATGTGCCAAGCCTTACTTTCTCTACTACAAAACAGTTTCACGTATTTTATGGCTTTGTGATGGTGTCATCTTTAGGAAGCTCAAAAATCACCTCTGGACTTATGTCATCTCTATTACCAGGGTCAAGGGTAGTAACAGGGAAGCTAGTACCTGACTTTGAGGGATTTTTTACTAGTTTGTGTTTTGGGTTTTTTAACGTCTTCAAGGTCAACAGTTAGCAAAGAAGCTGCCTGAAGAAGTCAGGGTATATTAGTTTCATACAGCCTTGTGTGACTTCAAAACTTTTCTGCTTAAAAAAATTGTGCCTTCCTTACTAAGCAAGGAAGAACTTGTCCATATGGATGATATGAGCATGTGATGAATATACCTACTCATGCTATGCAACCTAGAGAAAATGCATTTGGATTTAGATGAAAAAGTGGGGAGAGAAAATAGTGAATAGAGGTCAATTGTGTCACTGGCTATTCCCCTTACACATGACAGAATCAGTTGCAATGAAGGCAACTTTTAAAAGCTGAGAATGCCAGCATAGTGGCCACTGGCAGATTTATCAGTGTTTCCTGACCTGCTGAAAAGCATTTTTTTTATTCCAGGGTGAGAAGGAAGATATCAGCTCCGTGACTGAGCTGACCATATGCAGTGATTTTTGACTGTGAGCACTTTTTTTATTTTAAATCCACAGGGGCAGATATCCAGTCTGAATGAATATGGCATTTGGGGGACTCATGGTGAAATTCGACCTCAAATCAGAGCTAGGGCATAATGCCATAGCACAACCTCACTATTGTCTCCTCCTAATTGTCTTGGGTGGCATCCTGAGGCATGAGATCAATGAAATCAGGAACCATGTCCTTCTCTGCTGAGGACTGTGGAAGTGGTTGGACCATCTTTCTGCACTGGGACCAACTGTAAACAGATGGATTAGAAAAATTGCTAAAACAGTGTGGTAATTGTCTGCCTGCAGTCACCACACCCAGAAGTAAAGGTAGAGCAAGTAAAAGAGTGCTGAGCAGGAGGTCAAGACTTCCGGCTGAACAAGACTCCGGAGGAACCTGCAATTAGCATTAAATTCTGAAAATGTAAGCCAAGATTTGTCTGCACATTGTTTCTTTTTCCATTTGTAAAGCGAGAATAATGGATCTTGCCTCCTTTTAAAAGTACTTTGACAACTTTATTACACGAGTGCTATGCATTATCAAGAGTACAAATAATGGTTTTTTTGTGAATAATCCTTTACATAAGAGCAAGCACTCCTTGCTTTAATTTATAATGGAAAAGATTCTTCTGTAATGAAACAGTGCTAGTATAGAACTAATGCCAAAGTTTATTGGTCTTGTCTTCAAACATTCCCAGGCACATTGTTATGGTTAAGGAAAAAAAAAATTCTTAAGTACTTTCTAATTTCTGTCTTTGTGTCTGTAATTGACATTGTGTCATTACCTCTTCTGTGCACCCTCCAGCTTTCTTTACTTCAGGCTACCTGAAGTGTATAAGCGTAAGAAATCCCTTTTGACCTTGGAGATATTTTGGCTTCATGCTGAATGTAAACTGCTGTGTTCAGTCTCAGAGGGAAATATGCTTTTATGAGTACCTTTTGTAGGCCTTGATTCTCTGTTTGGCATCTAGAAAATGTTGTACAAAATGTTTTGAGCTAAATAAGGAGTATCTGCAGCTCTGAAACAAGGGATGGATGCATGGTTTATAAAATAAAAACTAGTTACCAATGATATGCAAATTGCAAATTGTTCATAGCTTACTGTGAATTTGGTGAAACACTAAATTACTTGTCTGAAGCCTCTTCAAACATATTCAAATACTTTCAGTCTATAAGGATAAGATTGTGATGTTTTTATATGGAATGTGGGTAGTGTACTACTCCATAGGTAAGTAATCTAATTGACATAGTAAATCAAGGTAATGACAATATGATTCTTAAGTTCACCAGAGGCTCCTCAGGAAATTTACAGACTATTTTTTTGAGAGCATACTGCATTTTTCTACATATGTTGGGGTCAGTATCCCATTGAATAACTGCAGGAACCTGTGAAAAATACATCTCCATTCTGTGCTCAACCACCTAAGTATTAGCATGATGCATGGTAAGAATATGAATACAGCATCATATTGAAGGTGTTATCCTTGCTTGTACAGCTTCTTAAAATGGACCTGAGCTGATGTTGACACTTAAGAGCCAACTGCCTCACCATTACATCTTACCACATCATCCTAGAAAAGTCTAGTATAACTATGGAAAGTCAAAGCATAACTCTCCCACCCTGTATCTCATCTGTTGCAGTATATCCTTTGCTTTCTGTTTTAACTCACAGGTATTTTCCTCTTTTCTTGCTAGTAAGATATTTTGATGATAAATAGTTTTGAGAAAACTATGTCTCTTTACTGAGTTCTGTGCTTTGAAATGTTTCAATAGGTATTCTGTTATCCAGCAATGTACAGCCCTCCCAATTCTTATTACTTAAATAATGGGTAGAAAGATTAAAATGAACAGGTCAAAAGCAGAAATAGAAAGAACTTAAAAGAGAAATCCAGATATAAAAGGAAGCAAGTTTAGAGGAGCCTCCCTCATAGACAGAATGTGTGGATGTCTTTACAAATATGTGTATAGTGGTATCTCTGTCTTTTTCCCCTTTAAAGCAGCTTGTTAGTGTGGAAAGTTATGCTTTCATTCCGTTTCCCCTGCTACACTGAAGACAGGGGAAGACGTTCTTAGAATATTCAACAAAATGCACAGCCACTCGAGCTGCATTACCCAGTGCATGCTTGTTTCAAGTTCATCATTATTGAAAGGAAAAACATTTTCTTTTCCTATTGTAATTTTAGATTAAAGCTAATTGGTTTTGCCCTATAAGGAAAATAAGACTTCAGACGATTTCTTTCCCTGTGGAAAAAAATAGAGTTAATTATAAATCTGATATTGTCACTCAGCAGAAGATAAAACTAAATCTGTCATTTTGTATGACTGCCTTCCTATCACTACATGAAAGCAAGAGGGAGAGAAAGATCTGTCTGTTTGCTCAGTAGTAGTCCATTTGAGAACAGAGAAGGAGAACTCAGCTTCAGTAAATGTATGTTAAACAGCGATGCCAGGAGGCATTTTCAAGCACCCCAATAAAAGAAAAGGGAGACCCCCGACTGATGTAGGCAACATTGCTGTAAGCACAATTAGTACAGTCAAATCAATACTAAAGAAATGTACCTTAAGGCCTCAGTTGCTCAAAAGGTCTGAACTCTGAGAGAGGTTGTCTACTGGGAATAAAAGCATGGCTTATCAAAATTGCAGTGTGACAATATAAGTGTTACAGTCAGGGCTTCCATTCATTGTATTTTCAATTTTTATTCTCTCACCTGAAGATTTCTTTTAGTATTAACTCTAAATGAGCAATCCAGCTGCAGATCAAAATATATATAACAATGTCTCCACCTCCCATGGTCCATTTCATTTTTGTCTCACAACTGTCAATGAATGAGAATGTCTTTATTTTGTAGTTGATGCATGGTCTACTCACCGTGACAACACTTGCAGTAAAAATTAATGCTACTTTTATATTAAATATGCTCGTTACTCCAGGGTTTTAGTAGAAGACATCTTGGGGGTTTAAACAGATAAAGGTGCAAAATTTTGTCACTGTTTCCACAAAAAACTAAAGATTTGGGAAATTCATATATTTTATTTAAACACAAACTTTTTTTGTTTTTGAAAGCATAAACAGAATAGGTAATACCATGCAACAGGCTAATCTATGCTCATCCAGGATATGTTAGTGCCTTGCTTTTGTAATTTATGTTGCTTGAAGTGATAGTAAAGAGCAATATTCATTGCTTAGAGCTTGAAAGAGAATGGAAGCCTCATGATGGGATCTAGGGGAAAAATCCCCTGTGGAAAGATTTTTGAAAACCTGTCTCAGTCTGAGCAATTCTGAAGGTAAAGGAAAAAAATTACTCCGCAAAATGTTTTTGAATCTGGGAATAAAGTTGCCTTTGATGAGGTTACTTAGAACCATGGCAGAGATAGAAGAATCAGGGATATTCTGAAGGTTTCCAGTTGAAAATAACTTGTGGGAAATGTGGACTGTATTCAGGGAAACATTTAATATATGTTTATGCTGTAAAATGACTTCTATGTGTGGAAAAGAGTTGCTTTCCTTAGATAGGCAAATACATTTTTATACAAAATAATAGAAGTTAGAGGTGAAAAAGACTTCATTAGATCATTTTGTCTGTCCCCTTTCAATTAAATAATTTTAGAAAGCTGTGTACTGTTTGAGCTTTCCGAATGGCTGTCAGCAATTTCATACCCATGTCAATGGTGTTTTTCCTTAAAAATTCAATTTTGTATTAGCAATAGCACTCTAAGCAGTAGTGTCTTTCTGTGAAATAGTAAGGTTTTTTAATCTTCTTAGGTGATTACAATCACTAGCCTTTCAACTTTGTGCCTTATATCATCACACAAGCTTTGATATTAAATTTCCCCCAAAAGGCACTGCCAGAATTGCTTTGTTTTATTATTTTATTATCACACATTTCTAAAGCAACCACTACTAATGTCTTCATACACAAATGTATCCAACATAGGATTTATCTCAAAATGGTAACAGAGCTCTATAACCTTTTCTGTACATTACAGTCTCGTAAGAAAAGTGTCAGATATTAAGTGGAGTCCGGAGACCTCAATCCTTGCTAAGAAAATGTTTTACTGGAAGATATATGTTATACCTTGCCTTGAAAATGGTAAAATATATAAATGTGAGATAGGAAAGATTAAGCCTTCCAGCTTCAGGAGGAAACCACAGCTACAGAACTTTCCATTATATACGTATACTTGCTCCTTATGTTTATGTCCTTACACTGTGAGCCATCTTGAGCACACTTGCCTTTCTGGACACAGCTAAGAAATTGCAAGTTATCGGGAGGGTACCTAGTCCTGTTCAGGATTTGATAAACATAGATTTTAGAAATTCATAAAACTATGTAGACATATAAATGGAGTTTGGACCTTGAGTTGGGTGCAGAACTGAGCAGGAAAACCTCTTGTTGTGATCATGGACCAGGTATACTTTCTGCTGCAGGGAGCAGCATGATCTGCTGGAATCTGGCGGGCAGTTACTGGGTTTATTTTTCAGATAATTTCAATCACAGTACAGTACAGAAATCTACCATAGCTATGGCACAGGTGTTGTTTATGCCCTGGAATGACTCTAGGGTAGACTTTCAGTCAGCAGAAAATGGCATGGCTACATTGGTTTTTTCGGCCTCTGTGAATGTCTGAGAGCCAAATGGACTTTACAGCTACCTATCTGAAAGTGAGCAGATGAAAAGTCTCATTCCAGTCAGGCAGCCATTCTGGAACAATGCAAACAGTTTGAAAATGCTTCTGTTCATCGCCTCCTTTGTGTTGCAGCTCCTTGGTGTACTTTTCAAGAATCTGTCTGCTCTAGTGCTACATCATTAGGAAATTTGAATATTTTGAAGCATTGAAAATTATTGTGTGTGGAAAAGGATACTGAACTGGGGAGGCTGCCGACACAGTGTAGAGGATAGTCTGGCGTTTGCTGCCTAGTGAGTCATAGGGACTTGAAGGTTCCTTTTGCCTCCACAATAAAAAAGATTTGGTTTTCCTCCTGACATCCTCTCAGCCTGTGTCACCTAATCATGCCCCTATCTTTGCAGAGGCCTGGGAGATAAATGGCATTTGTTTTCTCCTGTTCTCACCTTAGAAGACATTTTGGATTTATTTTTACTGGGGAATAAAACATACATAAGGTTTTGGGGCACACTGCATATAGATGTGTAACATATGGGAGGCCAGTTTAGAAGTACAATCCAGTATCCTTTCTGGTCTTGATTTCTGTGAATCTTTCTTTCTGCTGAAATAACCCCAAACATATATCTAGAAACAGAAAAGCCCTGTGGTATCTGTGCAGTATTCTCAAAAAATTGCTTGGTCAAAGTTACTGTATAATTATAAATGGTATAGGAAAACTTTGTTCCTGACATTGTTCTCACTGTTGCCAGTGTCAATCAGATGTGAGTCCACGTAAAGTCACTGAAGTCCACCCAGCATGAGTCAAACCAAATGAAATCAGAACTGACGGTGCAAGCGGTGGTTAGTTAAGGCATGGATAATAACTGTTAGCTAGTTTTTCGTGGTTTCTTCTCTTCCTTTGGGGCTCATTCAGAATCAGGCTTGTGATCTTGAACAGTAGACAAAAGACTGAATAGCTCATACCTCTCTCTGAAAACCCTTTGGCAGTGCCACAAGTACCCATATATGCAAATAAAGTAGCAAGGTAAATCTTGTCAGATGTCTGTAGTTCCCTGTGTTTGTGCTTGAAAGCACAACATTTTCAGGAAATTGCTTTCCCAATATTTTCCTTTTCCCTCCCCTGTAAGGATGCTTCTATAACTCATAAGGATGCTCATCACTTGCACTCATTCTGCAGCCAGCCGTGCCAGGCAAGTAGCTAGACCACTGTACAATACAAAAAAAAATTAAAAAAACAACAACAACAAAAAAATCCCCAAACAAACAAACAAACAAAACCAAAACAAAACAAAAACCACCAAAAAACCCCACCTCTGATAATCTTCACAAATTGTTAATAAAAGAAGAAGCACCAAGTGACATTTTCCTTGTTAGATGGGCATCATTAAAAAAAAAAACAAACCAAACCAAAACAACAACAAAAAAACCCAACACAAACCAAAACACTCTACTGCTCAATTTGTGAAGCAAATGTAAAGTTGTGTAATATTGTCTCATTTGTGTCTGAAGGGCTTTCTGTTTCTATTTCCACTTGTGACATCCTCAGCACAGTGTGATGTTATTTCTTCTTTGGGAACTTGAGTACAATGGAGTTAAGAACATTCAGCAAAAGACGAGTAAGTGCCATAATTTGGGCTGACTTTGTGATACAATTCCTAATCTAAGTATTTAACATGGTGCATAGATTTTTAGGACATAAAATCTATGGAATCATAGAATCATAGAATCATTAAGGTTGGAAAAGACCTCTAAGATCATCAAGTCCAACTGTCAACCCATCACTACCATGCCCACTAAACCATGTCCCTAAGCACCTCATCTACACCTCTTTTAAATACCTCCAGGGATGGTGACTCCACCACTTCCCTGGGCAGCCTGTTCCAAGGCCTGACCACTCTTTCAGTAAAGAATTTTTTCCTAATGTCCAATCTAAACCTCCCTTGGCGCAACTTGAGGCCGTTTCCTCTCGTCCTATCGCTTGTTACTTGGGAGAAGAGACCAACCCCCACCTCGCTACAACCTCCCTTCAGGTAGTTGTAGAGCGCGATGAGGTCTCCCCTCAGCCTCCTCTTCTCCAGGCTAAACAACCCCAGTTCCCTCAGTCGCTCCTCATAAGTCTTGTGCTCCAGGCCCTTCACCAGCTTCGTTGCCCTTCTCTGGACACACTCCAGCACCTCAATGTCCTTCTTGTCGTGAGGGGCCCAAAACTGAACACAGGATTCGAGGTGCGGCCTCACCAGCATGAGTACAGGGGCACGATCACCTCCCGGCTCCTGCTGGCCACGCTGTTTCTGATACAGGCCAGGAGGCCGTTGGCCTTCTTGGCCACCTGGGCACACTGCCGGCTCACGTTCAGCCGGCTGTTGACCAGCACCCCCAGGTCCTTTTCCTCTGGGCACTTTCCAGCCACTCTTCCCCAAGCCTGTAGTGTTGCCTGGGGTTGTTGTGGCCCAAGTGCAGGACCCAGCACTTGGTCTTGTTGAACCTCATGCAGTTGGCCTCGGCCCATCGATTCATCCTATCTCTGTCTCCATTTTATACTTCTTTTACTATAGGGTTTAAGGATTTATTCTAAGAGGGGTTATTTTCTTGCTTTTGCTGAAAAGTTTGTGTCAGGTTATTTCTCCCCCAAAACCATAGTTTAATGTGTTATTTGTGAAGCATGTAACTATTCAACCTTTACAGTAACATTAAATCAGGCATGCATGTGAGCTGTGAGCAGTAGCAAACAATAAAAGAAGAAAAGGACTTTTGTGTGCTATCAAAACATCCTTGTGAGTTTAACACCCCACCCCCAATTTTTGTTTGATGACAAAAATTGTTACTAGGAGGAGAAATAGAAAAATTTTTGTAAAATTTCCCTCCCTGCACCCCCAACACAGTTGAACTTCAGAGTTCTGGTTACATGGAGGTATCTGTGCTGCTTGTGAATGAGATAGTTTTCTACAAACACTATCTAGTTCAATCCTAAAATACTAGCTTGGATTCCAGAAACCTTATGGCCCTATTACCACTGTGCTGTGCCCAAGGCACCATGTCCTTTTGAAATACCTTGTGAGCCTCTTCTATTTGAATTAGCACATCCAAAATCAGGTAAGACATCTCCAACAGCTTCAGCACATCATTTATGCCTGCTTGTAGTATATTTCAGCTCACAGATTTCAGGTTTTTTAACAAGAAATCAGTTTCTGTGACATATAATGTGATAAAGCAGAGATCTAATTCTGATGTCCTCAGACCTTGTGTCATCACCCACATCTGAGGAAAGTGCATATTACCATTCAAACATAATGATGTACAGTTGCACCAGCTATGATTGGCTGTGTAAGACACAGCAGAGGGGAGCCAGTCCCAAGGCCCTGTCCTGGCACACATCAACTTGCATGGTCTCTTTTGATTTCAGCGGTACTATTCTAACTTTATACTATTAAAAAGGATGAATAGTCCCTCCGTCTTCATGGAAAGACAAAAGTCCTTACTGAAATGGATTTCAAGGGAGTGCATAATTACTATAAACTAAGGCCTAAATAATCTCATAGTTTAATGTTTCTGCTTATGCCACGTGATATAGCACAATGATACAATTCACATCAGAATTAAATATTTGGTTTGATACAGCAGATTTTGTTGTACAGCATTGCATTACATTGCACCCAGACATTTTCTTTCTAGCTTTAAAAGGCAGGAGTTAGACAAAGGTTGACTCAATCCAAAATGAAATTAGTTTATCTCATAGAGTAAACAGAATCTAATTTGAAGCTTATTTCTTTGCTTCATGTTGGAACATAGTAAGTTGGCTATATGGTCTGAGTAATTTTATTTTATATTATTAAACTGATGCTATCATAGTCAGCTAGTAGTCACTCAACAATAGAGGTATTTCTCCACGCCATTATGTTTGGATTTAGCTTTTCTGACCTTTATAGGCTATCTAACAGAGAGAGAAAGCTTGAAAGACATAACTTATTGTGCCAGACAATATATACAGTGAAGACAAGCTGCAAAGACCCATGGTTTCATAGCATAAATCTTTTTTGCCTCAGCCAGGTGGGAAGTACTCAGTAATTCACAGGAACAAACTTTAATTTACTCTTTTCCCTGGATACCATTGAGGGTTGGTAGGAGGGAAAAAATTCATTACAAAGAGCGTCTTTTCTCTATTGGATAACAAAGATGGGAGGCAAAGGATGCCAAGGATTGGTTGTCACTTCTCAATTGCTTATCATCTTGAAAACAGAGCTTAAAACTCTTTGCAAATAATAGTTTAAGGGTATGCTAGCAATTTCCTTAATATTGTAGTAGGCAGAAAACAAAATCAGAGACACTGGTTAAAATATTTTAAAAGGCTAGTTCTTGTTTTAATATGTCAGTAAGCTCTGAGGATATACTTATTCCCTGCCATGATAAAATGTCTCATCCTGCTCAAGTTCTGAGGTCCTTCTATAAGCTACAGTGAAACTTTGCAGGATAAAAGATCATTTGCAAGGCTTTGTCATAAGTCTTGTGAATCTTGTTTTTCTTTTCCCTTGTGCATCACAACAGTTACTTACATTTCTTAAATGGAGAGAAGAAGAAAGTGAAAGAGCAAAAATGCCAGATATAGAGAATATGAAAGGAATAGAAACTGCAGAAACTTTTCTAGCTCAAATAAAAATATTATTTGGTTTATATTTATTTGCTTTCCTGCTATGGTAAGTTTCTTGCTTTAAGAGGCTTCAGGTGCATTTTCGTTATTCAGTAGAAGGCGGCATGGTTACCAGTACCAAAACTGTGTGCTTTTTAATGCCATTAGGCAATGAAAGTCAGTAGCATTTATGGTTACTTCAGTTACTGTAGGTTTTATAAGATCTATTGAAAGAGACACATAGTCATGACAGAGAAATTTGCACAGTATGAAGAAAGACAGCAGCAGTTAAAAGCATACTGCTTCAGACCATGACTTATGATTCTCAGAGACTCACTCACAGCACTATGCACTTCCTTGAATAGAAAGTCATGTCTCAGTTCTTAAGAAGAAAGGCTCCTCCTAAACAAATGCTTAGCATGGTGTTTCAGGGGCATTTTGGGAGTTCCCAGAGTGTTGCAGATAACAGACACTTGAAGAAAAGCATCAGATAATGTATTTGTAATCTCTAAGTCATCTGAAAATGACATTAGAATTGGACTGGAGTGTATAGAACAGCGAGAGGTGAAATTGCAAATAACATCTGGGACAGTCTTGCTCTGGTTCTCCTCTTTCATACAAGAAGTGTAACCTCAAAATCATAATATATTTTCTGTTATCAAAGGAGTTTCCTTTTTTTAAAACTATAGAGACAATTCACTGAACGCTTCAGAAGAGAAAGTCTTTAGAAAATTACTTGAATCTGAAGATCTCAACTGTGAACTTTTGAAATTTCTCTCCTTTAGGTTAGTACTGTGTTGGGATTTCACTAGTACTATACAAACATTGTTCACAGCAGAGTTAACAAAGCTTTTGTTTTATACATTGTTGGTGGTATTTTTACTCCAATATTTGACAATTCCATTTCATGTTTTTTAATATGTGTAATCAGTTTTATTTGAACAACATTTAATTTCAGTCAATTTGAATAGGATTTAATTTAATTCCAATACTTAGTCTTTCAATTACTGCTGATGTTGGAAGCAGTTGTTCAGCACCAGCCTGTTTCTCAGTTCCCTGTCTTTGTGAAAATTTTATTGATGTGGGCTTGCTACAACACTTAACACTGATGCGTGCAGAAGACCTCATACCACTGGAATATTTGTGTGTATTATAACTTTAATAATAATGTGCTTCAGAGTATGGTGTCTCCCTTTCCACAATATGCCTGGTAACACCTTTTTCCTTCCATTAGGAGGACATGCTGTATTAGCTTTCACCAGGAGGCAATGCCCCCCACCCTCTTTAAGGTGATTTCCTCATTATTTATGTTGCAGGTCATTTAATACCATCCTATATGTTTAACAGAAAGCAGTTTTATCACTAAAATGTATAGCAGTCACCTGGACAGTATTAGATTGACATCTGAATAACTATAGTAATTATAGCTATCACTAGCTGTACTGACAGAAGATTTAAGTCCAATTTCAGTACATCTTTGCCTTTGAGACTCTAAAAACCCATACAGTAACTTGATTTGTTTATAATTAATTAAAAATGGAAAACTCTACATGGTGTGAACAATAGCTTGAGGCTGTCACCCATGTTTTAACTGACAAATGAGTACTGAGGCAGCATTTCCTAAATGAGGGTGTTTATAATTTTTCTTCTTTATAAGCAGAAAGTACAAGGTCTTTAATTACCAAACCTTACTTTTTAGTATCCTCCTTATCATTATTATTATTGTTGTTGTTGTTGTTGTTGTTATTAAGATTCTTGCACAATGAGTCAAATTACGTGTGGGCTAACGTGCTACCACTGTTTACCTGGCTTTGAATCTTTACTCTGAGAGAAGTTCCAGTGATCTGAGTAATGTGTTTCAGGCCTCGTGTAAGTATTATCTGACTTTCTCAATGCTTTTTTCCAACTGATTAAAAATTCAGTCTTAGATTGAATCACTGCATCACTCAAACTCATCTTCCTTCCTCTTCAAAGGACTTGGAGATGATAACAGGTTATGTTATGTTATGCTGGGAAAAACTGCTGTGGATAGTCGTCATAGCATCATAGAATCATTTAGGTTGGAAAAGAGCCTTAAGATCATTGACTCCAACCGTTAACCTAACGCTGCCAAGTCCCCCACTAAACCATGTTCCGAAGTGCCACATATACATGTCTTTTAAATACCTCCAGGGATGGTGACTCAACCATGTCCCTGGGCAGCCTGTTCCAATGCTTGACAACCCTTTCAGTGAAACAATTTTTCCTGATATCCAAACTAAACCTCCCCTGTCATACAGGCAGGTCAAATGCACAGCTTCCTACTGCTGTCACTGGCATTGGGAGTCAAAGGGGTTATTCCTCTTTGTGTTGCTGTCCTGAGGAAGTGTGGGGAGGTCCCTTAAATTTCATGTGCTATCTCTTTGAGCTGCCTGTTCAACTTATACTTCACAGTGCTAAGACACAGTAAGGTCTCTCATTTGCACTTGAAGTATGTTGCTGATTTTTTCCAGAGTATTTTCTAACAAGCTTTTCTGCTGATTGGCAGTGTTATTCAAGCAGGTTTCTGAACAGTATACTTCATTTTCCTGGGTCATACAGGTTGCTAGGCATGTATCAAGTAGTGGTGGAGACAGGAGAGGGGGTGGTGTTGAAGCCATGTGGTTGAGAGAAGAATTGCATCTGCCGGGCAAATCTCAGCTTTAAGCAGGTGTGAATCAGCATGTGTGTGCTGGGCTGTGTTAGCACAATGCTAGCATAATGTCATCCTGTGTTGGACCACGTGACATCTTTTTATGTTAATGTATTTATATAAGTCGATAAAATTAGAGTTGCCATTACTAGCAACTTTGGATTGCCTAGATTTGCATTTTAAAAATCTTTTTTGTGTGTCACGCATTTTGTTATTCCTCCTACATATGACAATAAAGGTAATGAATAAAATTTTATTATCAGTAATGTGATGTTATGCTGCTTTGTTATAACAGCTATGCTGTTGCAATACTAAGTGAGAAGGGTTATTTTAAAAAGTAAAATTCTATTACTACATTTTAAAATCATAGCAAGTGTATGTATACAAAGAAATGGCATTTTTTGCTGAGAAAGCATCATATCAGCTAATCTCAGTTCTTGTTTTCTTGTATTTTAGTAGAGTCCATTACTTTTTTTATAATAGGGACCAAGACCTGTACAGATTCCAGAGCTTATTACCTTTGACCAAAAGCTGTAAATATAAGTAGAGAATACTGATAAACGAGAGTTGCAAAGAAGCCTTATAAGCACCATTTTTTAACTTGAGAGAGCTGCCTAGCTAGGCAAAGACAAAATCAGCATCTAAAATTGGTCAGTATCTTAAAGTTTGTCCCATCTGCTGGTTTCTGTAATGAGAATAAATTTCTGGTGTATTTAGTGGTATGGCAGACATGCATGCAAGCTGTCATCGAAGATGTGGCCTCATATTCACTCCACAGGCAATGGCGGATGCAGGTCCATCGGAGCTTCTCTGAACACCGGCCCCAGTGGAAAATGCACCCAGCTGAATGCAGCATAGTACCATAGCTTCCCTCCTGTCCTGGGTCCCTGTGTACCAGACTCAGCTTGTTGGTGGATCTGTGGTCTTTGACTCACTTTCTCTACGCTGTTGTATCCTAGTAGAGACAGAGGTTGCCCTGCCGTGAGAAGAATATAATATTGGGAGCACACATACTGCTGCAAGGAAATGTGATAGGGAAAAAACTAGTGAGATCCATGCATGTTAAGTGAGTTTTGACATATCTGAATCTATGGCGAGGAAGGGAATTGAAGTTATTTCAATGTAATCCCCATCTGGTTCCTTAGCCAGAATTCCTTTTTCATTGTTGTTCACTATTTGTGGGTTTGAAGATATTTAAAAGTGTGCAGGCATATGTGTGTGTGGTACATGAGTCTGCAACTAATGGCTGTGTAGATTGTGACAGGAATTTTCCATGGAATATCTAGTCAAATTAATACTATTATATTCATTGTATGTTTCATTTGCTAATGAAAGATATCTGTTTTTATCTGATGATACTTAGTGTTCCTGCCTTATGTTGATGTTGGGTTTACAGGCTTCAACAAAAAACAAATGAAAAAAAATTAAATTAAGATCACTATAAACAGCTCTCTTCTACCCTAGGACATCTGACATGAGAGCTTGTGGTGTAAAGTGTGGTCCTCAAGACGAAAGATTTAGTTATGTATTGCTCCTGATATTTTCTTAAAATTTAATTTGACTCCATTGGCGGATTATATTATATTAGAGATAACTCTTGGCAAAGTTTCAGAACTGTTATAATTACTGCATGATGATTGCAGAGAAGAGCAGTAAGCCTTCAGTTTATGATACTGTATGTTCTTTTCTGTAATACGTAATTGCATTCACATATTTCTGATCTACAGTTTTTCAGGCCATATTTTCAGTGTGGAAAATACATGTCATGATATTAAAGACTTTGTTTTGTTGATTGGTTTTCCTGTCTGCTCCTGATCCTGCTCAAACACACTGATAATTGGACTCTGTGTCTGACCCTTTTAGAAGTGGTTGAGCCTCTCCCCAGTTCTGCACAGGATAAATATGTAAACCATGCTACAACATCAGTTTCAGTTGCAAAACCCACCTTTTGCAGGTTTTTAATTTACATTTAATGAGCAAGTGACTCAGAATCACTGCCGTCAACTGATGTCCAACAGTTGTATGAAGTAAGTTGGTAACTCCTGATGTGCTAGCCTTGAACAATGACATGCATTGCTAGGATCCCAAAGCTGGCCTAAGGGGGCTTGCTTTAGGACTGATTGCCCCGTTTATCCCAGTAAATTACTCAGGCTTCTCTACTTTAGGCTCCATTGCATTCTGAGAATATATCTTTAGCACTCGCACTTGGTGCGAACATGTCGTTACTATGACTAACTTCAGGAAGAAACTTTCAGAGAGTGAATGTGTGAGGCAAGCTCAATTCTTGATGTCTGAAGTAAAATATGAAAAATCTTGCAATATTTGCAGCCCTGTTGTTGGGAACACCCAAAACATTAAGTAGGGATAGAGGATTGCATCAGAACATCAGAAGATGCAGCTGAGATTATTTAATTCAATTTTGGTTACATAAAACTGACTGGTATATTACAGCCTGGATTTTCTGTTTTCCATTTGGATTAATTTAATAGGCATTCAATTTTTAAGTTAAGTAGGCAAATGTCAGTCTTTCATAGGTTTTTCATTTCTGTGGAGAGAGAATGAAAGCATTGCTGAGAAATGAGCCTGGGTTTTAAAACACAGGTTTTGATGCTATAAGGATAGTTTCCATACAATCGAACCTATTCCCTTATGTTATAGGGACATTACATAAGTATGCAACCAATTTTTAAATAACTGAGAACATTTACACTGTACTAATTATATGTGGATGGTCACTGAGATTTTAGATATAGAAGTTTCAAATAACTTATTTTTATATTAAAAAGATAGTTCCATTCTAACCAAAAATACAGTTAGATTATGACTTACATTATTAATGCAATTGAGAGAGTTAAAAGAAATACCCATTCAAGCTTGACATTACGTGTAAAAATCACTGCATCATTTGGAAGGCTAATGATATCCTCTCTAGGTTTTGTGTATGTATGAATGCTAATGTTAACTTATATTCAACAAGATAGCACCGAGTGTCTCGTAAATATGCCAGCTCATTTAATTGTTGTTTTAAACCATTGCTGTCCAAAGTCTGGAGTGGATTTTTAAATTTTATTTCTGTGATCAAAGCCATAAAAAAGAAAAGCACAAAAAAGCCAGCTACAAGCACCTTACCACCACTGTTACCTCCAATGTAAATGTATTCCATGTTGAAAAGAAGGTATTATGAGCTTTTCAGTAGAGATTAACCATGGTTTTTGTCAGATTCCTTGGTTGTTTATAGTCATTAGGAAAAGAGATATAAAGTAGGATATTTTCACTTGTTATAAAATTCGCACAGCACCTCATCAGCCAGGCTAAGATCAGGCAAAAATTTGAAGCATATTTTGGTACATCTCACACTTATTTATTATCTTTTGCTACCCACAATGATATGTACTGTGTTTGAAAATATATTGTTAGAATTTCAGATATTGTTACAACTCTCCAAAATCCTCTACTGGATTAAAAATAAGAAAGCTTTTTGAGATATGGTGTGTGCTGGGTGTAATTGAAACATCTAGACTGATTTGCTACGATAAGTTGTAAGCAGAGATGTATGTGAGAGGAGGAACTAATGCTGATGTTGTTTCGAAGAGTGTGAACCTTTACAGGGCTATGATGACAATGATGAAGAACACCCTAAAAGTTCTGTAGAAGGCCTTTCTGCTGCACTGTCAGTAGAACTCCATCTTTTCTCAAAAGCAACAGAGCTGCTCCATTGTTAATACCTAATTAATGCTCTGTTCCATCAGCTGTTTGTCATTGATTGAATAGATCTCATCTCTAAAAACCTATCTGGCCATCCCCTGCATTTCTCTGTTGTTTGGGTTTTTTCAGGCTTTTTTGCCTGCCTGACTGCTACAGAGGTAGTTTTTCTAAGGTAGAACCTTTGTTGCAAGTAAGGCTTGTGAAGATAAATTTCAACTGTAGAGCCAAGTATCCAAATCTTTGTAGATGCGTTCCTCACAAATATTTTCTGGTGGTTGGAGTAGAGAAGGATGAGATGTGGAAAGCTCTGTTGCTGTCAGCAATTACTGCTGCTACTTCAAGATGGGATTGACGGCTCCTACTGCAACTAAGATTCAAAGCTAAGACCGACACTGCAGTGAAAGCCAAGTAGCTGCCTGCAGGATCGGTTATGACCCTGAAATGTAGCCATGAGTGCATGAGAAAGCTGTTTTGCTTGTGCAAGTCATTTATTTTAGCCCAGGAGAAATATAAGTGTGGCAGTAGAAAAATAACCTTGGATATGGAAATACAGTTTCTGATATCAACTGGTGAGTCTTCATGCAATTTTGACAGTAAGGGCAACATTATCAAAGTAAGATGTTCTTTGGTAAAAATAGAACTTATTCAGGAGTTTTAGGAAAAACTACTATATTCAATGAAATGTTTGAAAAGTTAAACCTTTTGGTGTATTACTATTCAGTTTTCCATGGGAAGTCCATCCTTCAGCCACGGATAGTTCGTTGTCCTTTAAATTTCATGTAATGTTGTTTTCTGTTATAGTCTTTCAGAAAAGACCAGTAACTGGATGCCAAGGTTTCTCTGCTTGCCCTCTGTGCTACAGGTCCCTGGAATTCTTTAGAGGGATCTTGTCTATTACTGGTAGCTCTGGTCTGGAAGTTAATGTATCATGGTGGCTATTTAGAAAGTAAGATACCATTCAGGACATGTTCTTCTGTGAAAGAAGAAATTAAGAATGCATAACCTGAGAGAGGAACCTTGGCTATGGCTAATGTGTTATTATTTAAATAAGAAAATCTAAGCAAGGAGAAATTTGATCTAGTTGCAGAATGACAATCCCAGTCGCTCACTCTGTTATCTCTGGTTTTTTTCTTTAAGCAATCTGGTGGTCTGATCCGTGTAAGGAGAGAGAAATTTAGTGCTGATACCTTTTTCTGTATTTCCCCAAGGAAGAACTGAAATTATATTCTTTGACACTGAGACAAAAACTGCAAGCCTGTATTCAAATTCATCCCAAGTTGGTGTGAAAATATGTGAGTTTCAATTTAGTGCCTCACATAATGCTTTCCCATCTGGAGGAACCGATCCTAGAAAAATGTATTGCCAGCTACCTTGACCTGGGCAGCACTCACCAGAGGTAGTTTTTAAAAGCTGTATTTTTCCAGGAAATGTATTGAATGAGTGCATCTTCTTGTTTCACTGGCAAGCAGAGGACATTTGCTAGAATGTGTTTGTGCCTTTAAGTTTCCACATCCTCTGTTTAAGTAGTTTGTCGTTTCTGGGCTGCAAGCATGGTTTGTACTAATGGAAACTAACATAAAACTGAACTGAGTCTTGCTATATAGTGTGACTGCATTGGGTGGGTTATTCAGTTGCTTTATCTAGTGCAGTTATTTGCTGGTGTAATGCAATATTATCTATAAATATCCATATAAAGGAATTGCCTGTGTTGGAGAAAGAGAGAGGATCACTGTCATAAGACACAGACACAAAGGCTGGGAGGTATTCTTTTCAACTCTAGCAGAGACACTGCTGTTGTTTTGAGTTATTGATCTGAGTACGAAGGACTGGAGTTACAGAGCAAAAGTGTTGCCCTGAGGGTAAGCAGTGCTTGTGTCATTGGTGACAGGATAGAGTTTGTATCCTTTCTCAGTTTTATGATATTTGAAAAAAGGCTACAATTAGTGTGAGGTAGATAGTTTTCTTCCTGCTTTAGTCTTGTGTTCAAGAATAATGTTCCTTAAACACATAATCATGAACCAGCTACCAGTTTTTTGACAGACTTTTGCCGCATGAGAAAACATGCTGCAGAAAACTATCGGTATACAGAGTATTCAGCAGAGACAGCAAGAAACTGCTTGGATGGAGACAATTTGTATGGTGTCATTTTGGGAAGGCTGTGAGCATATTAAAAAAAAAAAAATTCACAAAACTAAAGTGTGAGAATTTGAGCAAGATAAGATTTTGAAACTTACTAGGCTAGTGTGAAGGGAAAAGACCAGAAAGCCCATGGTATTGAGCAGTCCCTGTGGAGGGGCAGCATGCATCCAGTGTACAATTCACAACAGGGAGTATCAGTAACCTCTGTCTTCCAGCAGTGTTATATGGTATCAACACATACAGTAATATTCTGATAGCTGCTATGACCTGGACTCCCAGTTACTTGGACTGCAGTTCATGACTGCTGTAACGAGGTATCTGTTTTCTTCTACAGGACTTGATATTCTCGGAAACCCTCCACTTTCCCCCTGCTGTACGCTTTACCTACTGCCACTGTAGCACTTGGACAAGGTGTGTGAAGGCAGCACTCCCATTCTGATCAAATTTTCTTGCACTTCACTTTGTCACTTGCATTCTGCTGATGGTGGGGGAATGAAACCCCATGCCTTGACTCCAGTAAAAATCAAATGTTTTGCTTTCTTTTCATAGTAGAACATCCCTAAAATAGAAGAACATTTTGAAAAACAACTCTTTTGACAATTTGTTTCAGATCACCTTATTCTTGTGCTTTGGGTTTTTTTGGTAAAGTATGCACTACCTGGTTAAAAGCAAATAAAAAATGTTTTTTTAACACCTCCCCATTCTTCTTTAAACCTTGGCTTATAGTCATCTTTGTTGCCTTATAGTCATCTTTGTTTAGGCAACAGCAAGGTGTGCCTGGTGTGATTCATTAAGATGATGATGCTTACCCTTTCCCTTCTGCTCCAGTACATCTAAAAGCTTTAGCTGTATAACTCCAACATGCTAAATTGAAAGGAAACTTTACTCAGTGTACTGAGTGCCATGACTTTGAGCTGGGAAAATATAGGAAAATATACTCCCTTTCACAGTGTGTGCTTGGAACTGCCTTTTTAAGATACTAACTCTTAATACCAAAAAAAATTTCCATGGTAGAGAAAATGGAACAGAAAAATGCAGGAAACTGGGTGGAGGGAAGAATTTATAATAATTGAAAAATATAGAAAAGAGAAGGAAAATATAGAGATAACTTATGAATAGGAAAGCTTTTTCCTAATCATGACAAAGCTTTACTAATTCTCTTTTTTCAAGGGGTGAGTTTCATTCAGTAGCAGGAAAATTCTTTAGGTATGTAGAAAAAAATTGCATGGAGGGGTTTTCATTTTCAAAATTCTAGAATTATTTTAGAATTCCTGATTCCTACTCATTTCTCTCAGGCTTCTCCTCCCTTTCTCTTTGTTTTTATAGTGGAAGCTAGATGACCCTAGTTGCTTCTCACCTAAAGCATCTCTGCCTTCAAGTTCACATGTTGTAGTTTTGGATTATTTACAGACTCTAGGTGAGCAAAACTAAAGGACATGAGGAAATCAGGTAGAAAAGCATTCATGCTTCTCATTTTTAAAAAGTAACATAAGGACCTAAAGAAATGAAGCATCCACAGGGAAAGAAAAGGTTAACAATTCAGAGGTCTAATGGCAGGACACAGAAGGCAGCCAGCTAATGATTCAGGGCAAAAAAATGAGAAAAACTCAATGAAGAAGTAACTGCTGTATGTTAGAAAACATGTTAGGAAGCAGTAACATTTCTGAGAGCAGATATGTTGAGAGCCACCAAGTATTCCAAGGCTGTATGAGCACCAAAATGGGTATTCTTATGGGCCAATACTATTTTTGAAGTATTTGCAAGGACTAACAGAGGAAAAAGCAGGAAAACAAAAGGTGTCATGAAAACTCCTCAATCCAGAATACAGTGAGGCTTCACTGTATTCACTTCAAAAGAGATGTGTTTTTGTTTGAGTATACCCCAGTTAGACAGAAAAGATTCAGAGTTGGATGTGAAAATGGGAAAAAAGTGTGTTACGAGAAATCTTTGGTGCTTGCAGTGGAGCCTCTGGTTACAGCAACAAATTATTACCACACTGTATGCTGTAGTTTCATTTCATAGACTTCAGCACCACAGTCCAAGATCTGACATAATTCACATGGTCTGGGCTTTCATTTTTTTCATCAGAAATGCGTTCTGTTTGATCTGCCATAACACTGACTTTCTAGTGTGGTGATGGACATCCACATAAAACAAATTTTGCCCTCACTCTCCTCAGTATTAATCTGAAGTACCAGTGGTACAGTCAGTAAATTTACTTATAGTTTATATTACTATAAATGACTGAATGTAATTATTACTTATTCTCTATCTCCATGTTGTTATTTAGCTGAATTGTTGTGATAATGCAGGAGAAATACAATGTAGTAATTCTTAGATTTGCTTTTTTTTTTTTAGACTTATGACTTCTGCAGTCCTCTCTTGTCATTCCCTACTTCCAGGAATATTGACTATGCTCACACTATACTCATGAACGTCATCCTCTGGCCCTATCAACTTTCTTGCTTGAGGTGATAAAGCAAGATCTGACTGGAGTCACACATTTACCAATAAAAAACTGAATTCCTGCACCTTGATTTCTTTAGAAGATGCAGCCAGTAAAGTAAAGGACCAATGTAATAACAAGATCATTGAACTTTCGTGTAGCAGAAGTTATACTTTTTGGCGTAATATATAATGAAGTTGTTGGTTAGAAAATGCTTACATCCATCTTCATCTTTAGACAAAGTCTCCAGGAATGAAATGTTTTAGTTTTACTTTAAAAGTTAACTATTAAAAACTTATCTCCCTCTATCACTATAAATCTGTCATACATACTTTGGCAGGATAATGAAGCCTTAGGTATTAAAACAGGTTCTTTATTGTTCATTCATGCATTCTGACATCTCGCATTCCTAAACTAGTACAGTCTTCGACTCTGAAAATATAGCATCGTTTTTGGTAACCTTCCTAAAGATGTGAAAGATGGCACAGCAGCATTATATTACACATAAATTGAAAGAAACTGCTCTGTTTCTGGCTAGGGAAACACTGAGATTTTGACAACATGTGGGCAAAAATCATGACTAAGTATTGCATTTTTATGCATGCAGTAAAATCTCAAAATGTAGTGTGTTTATTCTATATATAGTTGTAATAATTAAATGTTACTATATAACTTTATACACACATACACATTAATAAATAAATGTATAAATACAACATCATGGGGAAAATAATTATTTTAATACCCTGAGAATATATTTCAGACACATGCTCCTAATCCACCAAAATGAGGTGTGTGGTAAGAGCCAGAGCCTTGTGTACTCAAATTTCATTCCAACATAATTTATTCCAGTGGTATAAAGTGCCCTTAATGTCCTTATCTCATTTTTTATAATAACTGTGGTATGCAACTGAACTTTTTGTTAGGGTAAAATCCAGTAGCTTATATTTCTGGAGATAAGTTTTCTCCATTGTCTTCTCTATATAACCTGCCTTCAGCCTTGGAAAGTTTAATTCAGTTATTCTAGCAAGACCTTTGCAGTTGGAAAAGCTCTTCATTAGTTCTATTTGCTCCAGCCCTTAGCTTCACTGAGTCCGATGCACCAGCCTGCCTTTCTGGCTCACCCTGCAGTCATCTTTGCTGTTTGTACATCAGTTTCTTCCTCGCTGCCTGCAGTGTTAGAGACTGAAGAAAGCATGCACAGTCATCTCTTTCACTTACTGTTTTGTAGAAGGCTGAATAATATGAGTCAGTCCATCTTTGCCACAGATAAACTGTAACACTGTTTTGACAACAATGAGAGAATTTTAAAACCTCTTTGGTGGAGGTGGCTCAAGGAATGTAATCATTGACTGAAGATACCAGACAAAGCTGTTTTCCCACTTGCACCATTGACTTCAGAGTCCTGCTTTCCAGATGCATGATATCATCATTAGACTGTATTATCTGTATTTAGATGAGCATTATGCAAATAGGAATGGTTATGACTGCACTGAAGTTTCTGTCTACGTGTGGGAGGTAGTAGTCTATCGGTATTTAACTTGGATGTACATATAATAGTTTAATTTTTAAAGCACATCAATTTTGGAATAACTTTTCAGTATGAATCCTGTTTAGCTATAAAAGGTTATTAAATGTGTGTATTCTTGTGACTTTGGATGACACTACTCTGCATGTGTAACTAGCAAAACTTGTATTAATGTGGGTTCATGTCAATGTGTGTTTTAGACCTAACTTCCTTTAAAACTCATTCCAGGATATCTGATACATATCTTCTGTATGTACTTACACACAAAAACACACAAAAATACCCCAAACTTCCAGTTCTTTATCTATTTCTAGATTTCAGCTAACTTTGATGCTGATCAGCATAAATTCTATAATAGTGTGGAGCAATCTATTAACATATTTTATTGATCTTTTCAGAAAGAAATCTCCTTCCTTCTCTGGGGATCTAATATTTAGAACAGAATGCTTTCTTCATGCAAGTGAGGGGCAAAGGTTATACAGATGGCCTTGTGCCTGAAAGGTATTTGCAGATGTTTACCAAGATGTTTATGATCTTATATTAACAATTTTATATGCAGAGTATATTTCCAGGTGTCTCGATCCCTCAGGCAAGGGCTACTGTGTTTGGCTTGGGCCTGGAACAAACAAAATGAGATTCCATCAAGTTTCATTGCTGTATGTCCCAAATCCTTAGCCTTGGTGGCTCTGCCCCTCCAGCTCATAAGCTCCAATGTAGTTATGCTACCTTCATGCTGAATAACTACATCCTTTTGCAGAAGCCACCACTGATGTTTGCTGTGATTTTGGCACTGAAGCATTTTACTTTTGAGGTGTAAAACATCAGTAAGAGATAGATGTATACAAGCTGCTGCCATAGGCATTGTCAACATCATAGAAAAGAGAAGGCATTCATTATTCATGTAAATCACTGAGATTCCATACATGCATGTTATGGAAAAGTGTAAGATTGCTCCAGGTTTCATCATCTTTGCTAGGACTGAGAATTCCAATAAGAATGAAATCCATCGGAAACTTTTCTTTCCCCACCAAGATGCCCTACAAAGGAGACTTTCTTGATGAAGAACAATGGGGAAACAACTGCAGTGCAGCAGTCAAAGAAAATTTTGGTGCATCTTTCATAACAGGATGGTTCTCCAGGAGATAATGTCATCCCAGCTTATCCATTTCACTGTTAGAAAAGGAAATAATTGTGCCTGGTCTCTAAACCGCTTTTCTTTAATGTATTTATAATCTGTGTCTGACCTATGTCTCATGCTTTTCATGCTGAATGGATATCACTGTCTTTGTAAAATATTCACAATAACATTCAGAAATATCACATTTCTGTTTTGATGATCTCATTTAATGAAACTTTATCAAACAGTTTTATAATCACAAAAGAAATGCTCAGTGTAAAGCTGGAAACATTTTTATTGTGATGTTATCCATTTTCACAGTTCTCCTTTATGCTCTCTGCAAATCACATCAACCTCCTTATGGCACTGAAGTCTTATCACAGAATGCAATATATTTGATAGCATATCTGTCATTGAAAGATGGGTTTGGTTAGGCAATTGTGACTAGTGGTTTTACACAGATCAGAGGTCTGTTGACCAAAATCTGTCTCCCTGTTTGAGGGGGAATAGCTGAAAAACATCAAAGGATAAACTTTATGTCATACTGTGGTGTGGCTGTGCTACTTCTTAGACAATGGGACAGACAAGTCTGGTCTTCAGATGAGCTTGTTTTATTCTGAATGCACAGCAAGTTAATGCTTATTACCTGGCTGTCCCCATGGAAGGTTACGTGCAGCTGAAGCAGTGATTCAGGTAGGTTTTATTCCGCATGAGAAACACAACCTATTCCAACCCTAATTTTTCAGGTTTCCTTAGGAAACTTGTCTTCATGGGAATCACACGATTGTGTCCAGTAGATGTTTGGAGCATTTTTTTCTTTCTGAATTTTGGTTGTCAGGAAAGTGTTAACTCTTTTATTTGATATTTAAAAGCATCACTTTATTCATATAGCCATTAGATCCTTCCATCATCATTGACCTGATCCAGCATAATTTGAATTGGCTTGCACCATGGGACAGTATAACCATAAAGATGGGTGGGTAGTCCTTTGGGATTCTTCAAGAGCTTAATGATTTATTTTACAATAATTACCATTCCATGTGAATCTGGAGATGTTTTTTATAAGTAATTCTGTTTCATGGGAATTGCTTGTTGAACATATATGCACAGAAATAGGATTCTTGGGAGAATGTTCATTTTTATTTTTTCTATTCTAACTACAAAGATAAGCACAGAAAATCCCATCTATTTAAATAATCTGTTACTTTTTGAAATAATTTGCTGTAATTTTCTCTAAATGAGACTTTTCAAGCAGGTGTTGTGCATGCTCTTGGGTACTAGTGTCTCTCAGTTCTGAGGAAATATATTCATAAATGTATTCACCTACTTCACCTAGAGAGCAGCAGGAATAAAGCTGCAGGCACGCAATGGGTCCTGGGTGAGAGGAAGAGGAAGAACAGTGGTACTCACTGCTGGTACACTACAGTGTATCCTGTTCTTTAACAGGCAGTTATGTCCATAACACATAGACATCTTCCATCAGCACCACAAAAAGGAGAGGGCAGAAGAAGCATCAATGCTGTGCAGGTGCCGTTGCAGTCTGTACTTGTGAGGACGTAAGTGGAATTTGATCTTGCCCCTCCTCTGCTCCCTGTATCTAATTAAAAGTATTTAGATCATTTTATGCTTTCACTTTTTCATATATTGCCTCCAGTAATTATACTAAAATGGCAACTAGGAAGGAGGAGGTAAAAAAACAAACTTATCACGTGCCTGTACTTAAGCACCTCGGATTGCACCCACTGATCCTAAAATAAACTTTTTAGTTATGACATCTGACTTTCAACCAAAGTGGGTGTTTTTCCCTTGCCTGAAATAAATGAAGATTAATTTATTTGATCAAAGTCCTTTGGTGCCCTTGTCTGGAAAAATACCAAATGTGTTTGGTGTTTTTTTCCTGCCAATAACTTCCACAAGGCAGGACATTTTTGAGGGCAAGGAAGCAAACTAACAAATGGTATGGCTGCCACAGAAGATGATCTGACAAGTCCTCCCCTGCCAAAGACTGTGAAACCTGGGAAGGGTCTCAGGGTGCAGCTGAATTTCACGCCCTGTAGTCAATTCCCCTTCACAAAACAGTCTGAAGCCTGTACTACCTCCTGCTCCCTCATATTCCTAATTGTGCTATTTTGACGAAGGTAGCATGGATATGTTTGCTGTATTAGGAAAACATGTTAGGGGGCACAGCATCCTTTTTCTGCTGTACACTCTGATGAGGCCGTTCTGGTGTTGTAATTTCAAGGAGGCACTTGAACTGTAGGCCACTCAGTCTTATGAAACTTGTAGGTTCACTTTCTTCCTTGGTTTTTAGGATCTCTTATACCTCAGTGCTAATGTTTCATGGATTTTTTGCTTGAGAGGGGAAAAAAAAATTTTCTAACTGTATGCCAATTAACAGGACTCAAAAACCTTCATTATGTTTTTTCCTAATGTTGACAAGCACACACTATCCTGCCCCTCCACACTTTCAGTATTTATTGTTTATCTGAAAAAGTCATGGTCCACAATTGTAGATTCCTTTGGGTTGAAAACAGGAAACAGCTGGCCAGCTACAGTGTGAGGGGTGATACCACTTATAGCAAGTTGCTTGCAGCAACAATGGTTCCCTTTATGTCTCTTTCAGACTGAAAGGGGACAACCTATGTAAGTAGCTGGCTTAACCATCCAAAGCAGCCACCTGCCATTGCCACATTGAGGACTATAGTGCACATTTCAAAGAGAATGAGAAAAGTGATACTTGAACACAATGAATGAAGCTGGTTGTCAACAGCTTTGTTTTCATGTTGCCATGGCTGACTAGATGGCATTCAAAATCTGTATCTTGGAAATATGACTTCATTGGCTGGCTGGACTTCCATGTTTTTATTTGAGTAGTATCTCATGTATATTTTCTAAACATAACTAACAGTAGGCTCAGCAGTTGTATTAGTTCTTTTGTGTTTCCCATCATCATCAGTTAAAGCATTCATTATGATTTTGATCCCCTTTATTGCAAATACAAATAAAATCTGACAGAATTGTAAGTAAATCCTTTAGTGCTGGAAGCTGATAGAATAGCGCAAAAATAAGTTTCATGCATGAAAAATCTCATTAAGCAGCTTCATGGAAATAGAAGAAATTGGCATCAGAGCCCATGATGTATGCAGTTCATTGCTTTGTCATTGCAACCACTCAGCCTGGTCTGTTCATGCTGCTTACGTGAGCCATGTTCTCCTTCACGGGATCTGTGTTAGTCTACCTAGACAACACATTGACAAAGGTCAATGGGATCAGAGGGAAAACCGCTCTGCTTTTCTCATATGTGATCAGAAACTTAATACAGATCAGCTGAAACAGCATAATTTTCTGAACTTTTTCCCTGATATGTAACAGTGTCCCCTAGAGGCTAGAAGAACAAGCAAGGGAAGACTTAGAAAGGTCATTTAGGACTCATAAAAACCATTAACTAAAGTGCATGAAGCATTGCTTATAACTAAATTGTATTTCACAGAATAAGCAAAGACACAATCCCTTCAAGATGCAATTGCAAGGCATTGGCTCCTCTTCCCAGAACACTCCAGTTTCTAATTTTAACAGCAGAGAATGTCCTCAAGGTACGAAGGGGAGATAATCAAATGAAGTGGGGGATTTGAAAAGGCCAGAAGCAGCACTTGCTAATTCCCCTACATTAAATGTGAAGAAGCCTTTATAGCTTTGTGACTCCTTCAGTTTTGTGAATACAAATAATCCTGCTTTTGCTTTTGGGCCAGAGATAGGTAATTTTGATTAATAACTGACTGGCACCAAAGCTCTCTAGTCACTGCATTTTCTGTGCTTGATTCTGAAAGTTTTAACATCAATTAATCCTTCAGAATGTTTGATAATTTTTTTTTACTGTAAAGAGGGATGTCAACTCTTGCTTAATCTATACTATGAATTCCTATCAATTTTGCATTTCTACAATATGCCAATTATGATTAATATTATATAAAGGAATAGTTGTGTCCCTTGTAATCATTTATATAAGTATATACCCAACTAGATCAGTAATAAAAATCTTCAATTTCTAACAAAATAGAAGTTAGTAATACAGGGAAATAGATGTAAATAGTCTACATAAGAATTTTATAATTATTTTTTAATAATAAATATGCATTGTATTTACATGCACACATTGAACAGTATCACGGTGTGCTATCAGAAATGGAAAAAACCATCTCACTCATAGCTCTGACTCTCAAGCAAGAACAGCATCTTGATATGACTTAGAAAGTATTACTTCCACCAGTTCTTTCCACCTGCAAGGGACAGACATCTGAGATGTTTGTGCAGCTGTTCCTGAAGCACTGTAGTTAACAGGATAGTGTTTTAACATAAATTGAAGCCAGTAGTGCTTCATCCTAAAAAGATGTGGTAAAACTCTCTCCAGTTCCTTGGCTGAGTCATAAGGGACTCAGCAGTCTGTATATGGAAGCTGAAACAGGTGACTATGGCAATAACCTGAGCACCCATCTGAAACTGTGTCATCTCTGAGACATGTTCTAGTCAGGCTATCTGATGTTATGGGTAAAATCCAAGGAAACGTGTAAGGCGAACTTTAAGACTTGGGGTTTTCTCTTTTGCAGCAGCTGAGAAACCCTCAGTATCTCTACATATGAGAAAATAATTAGAACAGTGACAGACTGAAGTTCTCTCACAATATCTCTGACTATCACTTTTAATATCCCTTTATAGAGATTGGGATACCCTTTGGATTTCGGTATGTCCTCCTTAATGATAATCCTTCTTTAAATCATGCAACTCCCTTATTGCTTGGCCTATATGCACACCTTGCTGCTGGGTTTGCCTTTGTGTATGACTAGAAGAGATACTCTCTTGGCTTTTAACACCTCATTTAGGTCTGTTGGGAAATCATCTAACTAGCTATTATCCATAGAACTCACTAGGGAATTAGCTATTATTGTGTGAATGAAGATGGTTTTCTTGTGTAGTAAAATCTAAAAATCTACTAATATGGGGTGCAGTCTGTTCTTGAAAATAAATTTATGACAATACAGTCAAAAGAAAAATATGAAAACTCTACTCATACATTTTTAGGAATTCACATTTTACATTATTTGCTTTTTTGGTACTTTGCTAATTCCTCCACCACATTCAAATGACTAGACCAGATCATAGAATCATAGAATCATAGAATCATTAAGGTTGGAAAAGACCTCTAAGGTCATCGAGTCCAACCGTCACCCCAACACCCCCTATTCCCACTAAACCATGTCCCTGATGAGGAGAGCATGTCAGTAGTTTAACAACCTTTAATTAAGAAGCACTAGACTGAGTTTGTGGTATTTTGTCCCTCAATTTGAGCTGGAAATTGCACACTTATCAGCTAGTTGAAAGTGATCAGCCAGTTGTAAGAGTGGTTTAAAATTTCCCTACAAAAGAGTTTCATTCAGAATTCATCTCATTCTGTGTGTATGGATATTTTCACTCAAAAATTACTGCTATAACATACACTGTAATTAAGGGAAAGGGTATTAGAAACTGACTATGCATTCTGCAAAATGCATTAAAAAAATTTCTAAGGGCTCCATGGCTTTTGCCAGACACATTTCATAGGTTTGTTTTCCAGATGTTCAAGGGGCAAAGGAGGGGAAAGGTCCAGTACATGGACTTCCTGATTCCATTAGATCTATTAATATTTCCCCAATTTGCACAAACGTAGTTTTTATGGTTTGACAGAAGGGAAGAAAACATATGAACCTGTATTTTCTGACAAAATAACTTTTTTTTTATTTGCAATCTGAAGCGATAATAATCATTCAGCTAGAGCCAGCTCAGGGTAAAAGTCTCATTAAAAGCTTCTGGTACAAAAAGTCTCCTGTGTGAGACTGAGTTCTTGCTGAGAAAAACCTAGCGTAGCTCCTAATAGTTCTGCTGTGCTGTCAGACATTTCTCTTTTACTCAGTGTGCCTCATGGCCTCTTGCAGCCTGTGGGGACCCCGATTTGTGTTCCTTCTCTGAAACCATGATTGTCACACTTGCAGCAAGTTCAACCACAGAATGTGGGACCGTGGTAATTGGTTAAGTCAGCGTAGAGTGTCTATTCTCTTGTCAGCAGACACCATCAGCCTAATGTTTTAAGTAGCAACACAAAGATATATATTAATGTTTTATTTGCTCAGTCATCATGATTTCATCAATTAATATGTGCTGCAGGCCCTACCAGCCATGACTGGAGTTTACCATTACAATATTTTCCCCCACTAGAAAAATATGACTACAAAAGGTGCTATTGTTTGGCTTCATACAGTTGCAAATACAATTCTTAAGTATTTCTGGTAGCAATAAGCCTTGCATCCAAACACCCTTATGTTCCAGGAAGGAGAGATTGTAAGAATTTCAAGATCTATGACAGTTATTGAAGAGGAAATTGAAACTAATATTCTTTCCAAATTTTTGCCCCTTCACTATAATGCTTCTCCCAGTTCTGTGTGGGCAATGTCTACCCTTATTTAATCCAGCTTGCAGCCCAGATCATGCCCTCTTCAGCCCTGGGAACTCATCACATATGAAGATAAAAGTTGAGCGAAGGAAAAAGAGCAGAAAGATTAATTCTTCCAACCACAGGAGAGCAGGATTTAGGAGAAAACTTTGTGGTCTCTTAAGATCGGGGAAGGTGGGATGAGAAAAAGTTTTGATGTTACACTCTGATTCAAATATTGTTTTGACTGAAATATTGAAAAATATTCCAATACAAACATTTTCAAGTATCCATGGTATGTCTTCCTGACCCCATCAGGCCACATCAGGCCACATTTGAAGTTCAACACCCTAACATTGGAGAACACTCAAGACCACGGTAATGCTGTATTTGAGAGTGTGTTACACAGACTGCTTACAGGAATCTGGGCTGTGCATAGGTCCCAAGACTGATCTTCTCATTCCTGCTATTTCAAGGTAAAGGGAATGATCCAGGGACTCTTGCCTTATAGATGTAAATCTCCAAATGGGTTAATAACAGATTGCACAAGCATTTCTACTCTTTTTCAGATTAACCACATAACACTGGTATCTTCAATGTGAGAAGCAAGATCAGCCAGCTCTCACCTAAGACTAGTGACCTGACTGCACAAGTGCTCCTCCTCTATTCCCCTTTACAGTAGTGTTGGAAAAAGTATTTTAGCCACTGGCTTAAGGTCATCTATGTATTCAAGCACTGGTCTTGGCTGAAGCTGGCAACCTCGGCTTCTCACCTGTCAACATCCTAGGATGAGACCAGTGCTTCTGTGTGTCTCCTGCCAGGGAAGAGAGGCACAGAAGCTGGCATCCCTCAGACCCGATGGTATGTGAGTGCTCCTTCTTCCCTTGGTCTCTGTGAAGAGATGAACAATTGAACTTAAAGTCATACTGTTTTGGACTGAGACAGAGAGAAGCACTCAGACCTGTACTGTGCTAAGGAGCGGTGATTAACAGCAGCAAAGCTGTGCACTCCACTGTTACTTGTAGCACAAAATACCGCTCATTTGAAGTTAACATGTCTGAATTTGCACTGAAAGGGAGAGAAGCAGAAGGAGCAACACTGACAGCTGGAATCAGCTGAGAGGCAGTTTAAGAAACTACCACCCCTCAGCTGCAGCTAGTTGCTGCCTGCCTTCTGACACTGGTGCCTGGCTGCAGCAGTGTGAGTTGGTTTTAACAGCTGCTTGCACATCAAGTGTCAGAGCGCATTTGGTGTGCTCGCAAGCATACTGTGAATAAGCTGGAGATCGTGACCTCAGCTGCCTGCCTGTGCAGGCATAACTCCAGATTCTCTATATCACAGCCTTCTAGAGCACACAGTGCTCCTCTGGACTGAACTGTCTTGTAACTCAAGCTTGCTGGATGTTGCTGCTTCAACTCCCAGCCTTGTTTCCTAGGAGAAAAGCAAAAGGAGGATAGAAAATATAAAGTGACAAAATTGGAAGAGTCTGCAGAGGAAATATGTCAATAAACAAACTCATCCTCTGAGAGACTACCTGTGCTATGAACAACTTGACTAGGAGGAAGAGAAAAGATCTTAATAATGGCCAGAAATTAGTTTGTATGGCAGAGGGACCAAAGATGAACGTTGTAGCTTTTTTGACTCATTCTTTTTATGCTTTAACACTGAACAAGGAGTCAGACATGAGTTGTTTTCTGCCAGTTTGTGAAATATAAACAAAAAAAAACCCCACTTCAAAACCAAGTAATAATCTATGGACGATCTGCCAGATTCCTGCCTCTGAGCAGATATAAATGAATTTAAGACACAAATTAGATATTAAACATTTGTAGTTTTTTCATGATAAACTAAAGAAATAGCAGAAGGCTTAGACAAAAAGGACAACTTTAAACAGAGAGTAGTCATATTATTAGTGAAAATGGATAAAGGTCACTACAGATTCCAGCAGTATTTTGACATGCAGATTTTTATAATCTGTGTACCACTTTTGAAAGCTTCAAAACCATAGTGTAATGGAAGAGTCTAGTGAAATAATCAACTGGTATATGTTGCCAAACGACACAGAGTGAGTGACCTGAAGTTTTTCAGTCTTAACAGCAAACTAATATATGGTATGTAAATGATTGGGAAACTGAGTGCAGAAGCTTGACCGTGAACACTTAGTCCACAGTAGCTTTGCCAAAACCTAAAGAGCTTTTAAAACTAGAGGTTAGTGCAGAGCTGGCACAAGTAACTCTCCAAATAGAACAGAAAAAGAATGAAAGTGAATGGGGAAAAAAACCCATGCAAAAATCTGTAGAAAAGCAATATAGAACAAAAGAGACAAAGAGAATCATAGAGTCATAGAATCATTTAGGTTGGAAAAGACCCTTAACATCATCAAGTCCAACTGTTAACCTAACACTGCCAAGTCCACCACTAAACCAATACTCTAAGTAAGCAGCACATCTGCACATCTTTTAAATACCTCCAGGGATGGTGACTCAACCATTTCTCACCACCCAATGGTTGACAACCCTTCTGGTGAAAAAATTTTTCCTAATATCCAATCTAAACCTTCCTGAAATAGAAAGTAGATCACTTTCAAGTATGTCTACTACAGAGAAAAATGTAATTGGAAAAATCCTACAAATAGCATTGTATTCAATAATTATCCCAATAAAAATAAAGAGAAGATACTAAAACAAGAAGAAAAACAAATCAGTAACTCTGAAGACAAAATCTTGGATGTCTGTGGCATAAATGTAGTGCAGAAATGTGAAAGTAAATTATTTGTAAAACTCAGGTGAGAACTAGATGCAAAGACAGAATTTAAGAAATTGAATGGTAAATAGCTAGTAAGGGTACAAGATTATCGACTACAGACATTTTATCTGGCCTTTGCAACTTCAGTTTATTTTCATTCACAAGCAGAGCCATCTTAATGCTGTATAATGGCATGGTCTTACAGCCACTGTGTAACTTTTAAACAGAAATATTGTTAAAAAATATGTGGGAAAAATTTAAGTTAACACTGGAAACAAAAAATCCACTGCTTTCAACTAAACCAAGTGGATTCAATAACCTAGTAACATTAATCTTAGGGCAAATAATTCATACGGTATCACAGAATAACAGAATGGTTGGAAGGGACCTCTGGAGGTCATCTTGTCAAACCTTCCCAGTCAAGCAGGGCCACCTAGAGCAGGTTGCCTAGGACCATGTTCAGATGGCTTTTGAATATCTCCAGGGATGGAAGCTCCACAATATCTTTGGGCATGCTGTATCAGTGCTTAGTTAACAGTGCTCCAGGTGTGGCCTCACCAGTGCTGAGTAGAGGGGAAGGTTCACCTCCCTTGACCTGCTGGCAACACTCACCCTAATGCAGCCCAGGATACCATTAGCCTTCTTTGCTGCGACAGCATATTGCTGGCTCATGTTCAAGTTGGTTGTCCTTTTCTGCAGAGCTGTTTTCCACCTGGTTGGTCCCTAGTGTGTACAGATGGCTGGGGTTGTTCCTTCCCAGGTGCAGGACTTTGCATTTCCTCTTGTTGCACTTCATCAGATTCCTGTCAACCCATTTCTCCAGCCTGTCCAGGTACCTCTGGATGGCAGAACGACTCTCTGGCATCCACCTCCTCCTCCCAGTTTTGTATCATCTGCAAACTTGCTTGTGTATAAGCACAACAAAACACAAAATATCAGCAATTCTCGTGGCAAAGTATTATTGAAATGTTTTTTAAGAACTAGAATATCTCTCAAATTTGTTGCACATGGAAGTAGACAAACTCAGTCATTTCAGTACAAGCCTCTTCCTCTTCAAGTACTCATGTACTAACCAAAAAACCAAAGTTGGTTCAGCAACTTGGTGACCATTTAGATGTCAAACAAAAAACTTCGAGTATGTCTTAATGAAGCACCAAAGCCAGCTGACTGCCAGATGCCTAAAGTTTAAGAACTACCTGTTGTCCACATGGATTTCAAGGAAAGATACCGTCATTTTCCACTTGATAAGGAAATCACTACTTCACTGCATTTAGGCACCAGGGTGGATATAAAGACAGCTAAGGATGCTGTATAGTATCCATTTTGCAAGGAAGAATTTTGATAGTGTTTGATAACAGTATCAAAAAAATATTAACAGAAGTAAAATGGATTAGATGTCTGACTGATAACCACCTGGAGTAAGGGCATGGAGACAGTATAGCAGAAATAGTGGCATGTTTCACTCACAGTATCACTGGTCTTCTTAAAACTAAATTCATTATAATATATATATATTACAACATCATTAGTATTACAATATATGCAGCATTTGTTGACCTCTAAAGGTTATGGGCTGGCTACACTTGAGGATACTAGATCAGTTATATATGCATAGAAGAAGCATTACATTTGTAAACTGTCACAATTTCTCTTAAATATCTCAAATATGCATAAAACTTTAGGGTGACTACTGAAGAAAGCTAGAGCATAAGCGTGGTTTGCATAGTTAGATGTTGACGACTTTCAGCCATTGGCTGTGCTAACCAACATTCTCCCTTTTTTTGTGTGGTATTATATGAATAATGGGGTACTTTTCTGCTAGCAAAAGGAGAGATAGTAACTGCTACTTATTGTCACAATCGCCAGTGGAGGCAAAAATACACCCAGGGTGAAGAAGAAAGTTTTGCTGTAATATTCATATTTTGAAGAGTCAATAGTTTTCTTAAAGGCAGCTATTCCTACTCTTCAAGTAGAAAGTAAGCATAAGCTAATAGCAAGCACTCTTTAAAATCTACTGCTATTAGCCTAAAATGCTCTCACTACACATTATGGTTTATATGAATTTAATTTTTTTTTAAAGTTTACATACAAAGAGGATTTCCCCACCTCAAAATTGTGCTACATACAAAGTATGAAAACTGCATAGTTGTTTGTTTTTTTTTTTCACTAAAGTGAGCTTTAACTCAGAGAGAAACACGTAAAAACATAGAAACACCCTAAATGTCAGCTGTTTCAGGCTGTGCACTAATTTTAAATCTCCAGGGCTGAGAAGAATCTGGTTACAATCTGTTCAGGACATAGATTGACAGTGACAAACAAGGATGTAAAAAGGCTGTAGACCAGTTGGACACACCCCCACGACTTCTAGGTAAACTTACATTCTGTGCATAATCTGAGAATACGAGACAGCATCCTGTGTAAAAGCTGCTGAATGGTCATTTATAACAAAAAAAAGAGAAACTCTGAAACAGAAAGCTGCATCCAGAAAACAAGAATTTACTGTCCATTGGCTAAACACAACCCTGGATTTAAGACTTGGTAGGCATCTGTAATATGTGTGGGAACATAATGCAATCAGCAAACAAGAAACTTTACACAATTTTTTGTAATTTGTAGAAAAGGAAGAGTGTCTCTACTACCCTACACTTTTCTGTAGATCAGTTTTTGTTCACTTCATGAGAGATAAACACAGGTCTAAATACTCTCATAAAAATCAGTGAAGAGTTTGAAAAGGTTTGATATTGCAAACCATGTCTTTTCCGGTGGAGGGACCCAGTATACCTGCAAGGAATTTATGCAATTAAAGTAATTTGTGGATTGTAATTTTTCTCATGGAAAGGTGTGTACTGAATTTGCTATTCCAGTGCTGTGCAGAACAGGGGAAATTGCAGACAATATTATCCTGGTGCAAGGAGAAAAGCAGAGATATTCTTGAATGTAGTGAGCTTGCTTCAGGTTTGCCATCTGCTGTTGCTGCTCTGCAGTTTCATTTTTCGCTTGTGTAATAAACTTGCTAGAAATGTGCTTACCCTTTGACTCATCTACACAAGAAAAGCAGAATTCAGCTATGTCACTGCATCAGTCTAACAGTAAAGCTGAGTTGGCTGTTAAAATCACTAATGTTACTGAAGGAAGTTGCACAAGGGAAATAAAATGTATGACCAGTTATGCCTGAATTAAGATACAGTTCCACAGAAGGTTGTAATGCTTGATGTGAAGATGTGCCTTGTGGTCCCAAAATTACCACAGTCAGCAACGATGAGAGAAATAATCAAGAAAAATGAATCAGTCAAGAGTCAAAACCTGTAACAACTAACAAACTAAGCTTCTGTGAACTATAAACTTGATAGATTAAAGATCAAACTAATTTTATATGTTGAATAATAACAAGTTATATGTATCAAACAAGCACATCTACATTTAAACCCCATGGAGGATGAATATTCAAGAATATTCTTTCAATATTCAAGTGCAGACAGACTGGAGACAGTCCAAAGGAGGGCCACAAAGGTGATCAAAGAGCTGGAGAACCTACCCTACAAGGCAAGACTGAAGGAGTTAGGTGTATTCTCTCTGGAGAAGTGAAGGCTCAGGGGGGACCTCATCACAGCATTCCAGTTCTTAAGGGATGGCTATAAAGAGGACAGAGGCTCCCTCTTCACAAGGAGCCACATGGAGAAGACAAGGGGCAATGGGTACAAGTTGCACCAGGAGAGGATTCAACTCAATATAAGAAAGAAGTTTTTTACAGTAGGAGCAATTATTCACTGGAACAACCTCTGGGGGAATATGGTGGAGTCCCCATCACTGGAGGTTTTCAAGATGCAATTAGACAGGGTGTTAGATAATCTCATCTAGGCTCTCTTTCCCATGAAAGGTTGGACCAGACGATCTTTTGAGGTGCCTTCCAACCTGGACTGTTATATGAATTTATGATTCTATGACAATATTGCAAATGCCATGTTTAGGCCTGTGTACAGAGGGAAAGAAAAAAAACCTGAAAGTGCAGCATGATATAATGTACATCTGATGAAATTTGGTTAGTAGGACAAAAGAAAAACATAGTCAAGGAATGGGTAAATAATCTGACACTGGACCTTCAAAATACCACATCATGAGGTCAGTCAGCATTAGGAGAATTGCCTTTTATTACAAGAAACATGTCCACCCGTTTAGAAACGTAAGCTGTCTACAAGGTATAAATAAGACACTAGGCACTGTAAGGCATAAAAGAACAATCCTTTTAAAGGAAAAAAGAAAATGAACTTGTTTCCAAGCTAGTTAAGATGTATCTAATAACATTAAAACAAAAGCTAAATGTAATGATAGGATCTGAAGTATATGTGCAAGTTATGATAATCATATTTAATTTTGCTATTGTGTAAATATGATAGAAGGCAAGTGAAGAGTAACAGTTTTTCAGTGGAGTAAGTACCAGGTCTGGAATGCAAAGCAGGTTCACAGGTGACTAGTTAGACAATGGTATTCCGGGACAGGGGAATAAAAGCTTCAATGTTGTATTTCCTGTGTTTGCACCTGCTTTTAATGCTTTAACATTGAGTAAGGAATTTTTTTGTAGCAGGTCATGGCTCAATCACCATTTGAATGATTTGCTAGCTATTGAAAAGCTAAATTAGTAATCTAGTTTACTTTATTCAACAGAAAATTACAACCGTAGAGCCAATAATTGCACCATGACAGACAAGAGAGGGGAATGCAGAGAGAGAATGTATTGCTAAATTCAGGAAACTTACCCAAAAAACCCTCCGTGATTTTGCAGACTATAATCTAGTACTGAGTGTTTTCCAAGTATCAGGTTAAGTTATGTTAACTTTTTCTATCATGAGGTTTCTGATCTTTCTACTAGGACCTTCTGGCAGAGATAACATCGCATAACCTCCCTTCTCTTCATCTACATAACTTATTTAACAAACATATTAGTTTTAAAATAAGGAATGTGTTTCAGCATGCTTATTATCTACTACTTGTACAATGGCTCAAGACGTACAGTTGACAGTATGCCCAAGCAAGGAACAGTTGCTTGCTAATACCTTTCTTCTGTAAGTTTTAAACAACTGTTAAGAAAAACACAAGCCTGAGGGCCCTATAAGCAGAGCCCTTTTTTATTATTATTTTTAATAAAATAGTGTATCTGTTTACATTGACAAGGTATTCTATCTTGTTGCAATTCACCCCAAAGCACAGCAAAAATTCTGCATTTTCACCAAATTAAGCCTGACACTATGAATAGCTCTTGTGCTGTTTCTTCACATGGTGGGGGTTATTTTACCCACAGATTAAAATTTTAAGTGCATAAGTGTTAACTGTTGAAAATTGTCTAAGACAGAAATTGGTTTGTGGTTCCTCATAGGGAGAATTCTCACATTGTCCCAGGTGATACTCTAAATGCTCTCTCCTAGTTTCTTCTAAACCAGCATATTTGAGCTCATTGGACTAAAATTAGGGAGTATGTCTGGTTAACAGTGTATTTGAATGTTTTTCCCATTGCAAAGCAGTATTTCATACTTAGCAACTCGGATACAGAGCTGTTCTTCCAATTGTTTTCTGCTACATGAGGGTTGGGCAAACAGTCTTAGTGATGAGCATAAATTACTTTGTCTGTGATAGAAATCATATCATTCAGCTAAACTAATTCTACAAGGAGTTGATTGTAGACTTAACTTTTCATAAAGGTTGAGTCACCACTGCATTAATGTCAGAATCACCACTAAGACAATTTCAGTCCATATTCCTTGCCATTTTTCGCTTTGTGTATAACATCTTTCTGAGGACAATGCTGGCAGCTGGTGATATCTCCTAGTGATCAGCACCAACAACACAATAGGGAGTACTTTGCATTAAGATATCAATTCTTTGTTTTTATTTAAAACCATAACTTGTGAATCATGCTGGAAACTATTCAGATTTTTATTCCCACGTGTATTATAACTCTCTTAAAGAAACCTGCTTAATTCTGTCAGTTTTAACATGCTGAATACTCCATGTTGAAATTCAAACATATAAGTAACAAGGAATCAAAATTTTCTGAGAGGAGCGTTTAGTGGACAACTGTCTTTACATTTCAAGATCATACTCTGTTTAGTATACCAAATCCACTCTTCAAAGTTTATCATGAACTAGCCATCCACCTTTGTATGCCCACAATTTTTATTCAGCTAATTCTTACTTACCTTGATCAATCAATCAGAGTGGAACAACAATAAAGCCTTATGTCCTTTAGCGTATCTGGATTTCAGTGAACATGACTACAATAGCATGATCCCGAATAGCAAGGCTAAGCACAAGGATTAGCCAACTTTGATGGTTGCTGTTATGAAACATGCAGGCAGATCATTCCCAAAGGATACTGTTTTCTCTAGGAAAGTCAGGAAGTCTTCCTTTAACTGGGTGGCATTATTCATCTGGAAGGTGAACATGGAAACAGTTTCCTGAGCAGTTGGCTCAGTTGTAGAGCTGAAGTCAAAGGTAATGAGGGTCACTGTGCTGAAAGGCAAACTCTCTCAGATCAATAAAGTTTCTTCCTCTGGTTTTAGTCAATAAAAAATACACATTCTTTCTACAAATGGTGAACAAGCTTAGCCTGCTTTCACAGAAACTATCAGAGTTTTGTCAAAGTTCAACATTAATCACAGTCTGTAAGCTGGGGCAATACCACTTCATTTGTTGGTTGAAGCCAGGTTCACCACATGCTGGGTCACATGTTGATTAGACAACACTTGCCTGTTGGCTACAGAAACTAAACTATCTGTTTAGTGTAAACTTTGTAGACAATTATTTTGCCCCATTGATGACTTCTTATGTGCTGCTTTGATCTGGTGAATCATGAAAGCATCCAAACATCACACACCAGTGTTACCTGACAGGGCAAAGGAACATCTGAGCACTTCACATTTAAAAACCCAACACAGTTCTGAGGAATTCTTTGGTGAGAAATTTCTAAGCATAGGCCAGAAACTCTTGATCCTTTTGCTTGCTTGTTAGATAGTATATAGATAAATACCTCATAGCAACAGGAAATGTTGACCATAAGACAAATTTTTATTTGTCACATGGTTATAACTCCTAGATTTTGGTATACTTGCTGTTTGTTTCTCTTTTATGATTATATATTTTCATTATGATGTTCACACATTTTGTAATAACTGCTCATTGGGACTACACAAAAATGAAATAGTAATGTATAAATGAATGTAAATTTGCACAGGATAATCATGCCTCTTCAGTATTGCAAAATTTGAGCTACACCTAAATTGCTCCCATCCTTTATGGGGTCTGAATAGTCATCTCATGACATTTAGATTAAATGATATTGCTATTATAAAATATGTGCCATGTGGGATAATTGGTACACGTTTCATCAAAGTTTTGAGTGTGCTAAAGCAAAAGCTGAGACTTTCAATATTGTGCCAGGGAAAATAATAGTTAACTTTAATACCATTTCTTATGCCTGCTTTTTATGTCATGCTCTCTGGCCACATTATTATTTTTTAACACACTACATCCAGATATCTGTTGATGACTAGCAGCTTCCAAAATACCAAGAACTTCACATTAATCCAATCATTTGCTCCTCCTGTAAAAAAACCCGAAAACAGATAAGACCCAAACTGCTTAAATTCTGAATTGAAATGTGTCCTGGTTCCGGCTGGGACAGGGTTAACTTTCCTCCCCATAGCTTGGGGATGTGCTGTGCTGTGTTTCGGTTTGGTATGAAAGGAGCCTTGACGGCCCATTGATGCTTTGGCTGTTGCTGGGCAACGAGCAGGGCCGGGCTGGTGGGCCCAGGTGGCCAATGGGGTATACCATGTGACATCAGGCTCAGTATAGAAACCAGGTGTGGGGGGGGGCCCACGCGGTTCGGGACACGTGGTCGGGAGTTGGTGAGCAGTTGCACTGTGCATCATCTGCTTTGTATATTCTGTTATTATTGTTGTTCCCATTTGCTTATTGCTGTTCTACTTCTGTTTCATTTCAATTATTAAACTGTTCTTATCTCAACCCGGGAGCTTTCCTACTTGTACCCTCCCCGATTCTCCCCCTCATTCCACCAGTGGGGGCGGGGGAGACCGCCTGCGTGGTGCATATTTTCTGCTGGCTGGGGTTAAATCACGACAAATGGCATTCATATGCATGTCTGCTTGTTTTTGAGCACCTCCTGCCCTAAGATACCTCAAATCAATCAGTGTCCCTACTTACTTTAGGAAGGCTAGTTGCTCAAGCTCAGAAATGTTCCACTGATTAGGTGGGACCCCATGTCTTTGTGAAAAAAGAACAGGGAGACATCAAAATCTCTAAAGGTGCCTTATCTGTTAAATGTATTCAGGACAATCTGTTATACACAGACTTCTGGGCACTGAGTACAGCAGTCATCACCACTTTCACAGTTGGAAGAGAAGGTTGGGTTCTTCTGATTTTCTATAATAATCTAGCTAGAGCCCTCAGGTATGAAACCTGTCTTTCTGTCGTCTTCATGTGGGAGGGTAAGGAAGGAATTGACCTCTGAATCTCTGAATCTCTGCAGTGTTTTAAACACCAGACTCTGGGCTGGATTACTTCCATTAAGATGAGGTACTCCACAGAAAGGCATACATGAAACATGGGATTCAGTGAAAAATGAACAAAGACTCCTGACCCTCTGCCCTTTATCTGGGTAGTCCCTAGGCATCGGATTTCCTGGATTTGGCACACATTACCACTGCTATTTACTCAAGATTTTGTTACAAGACTGTAAGATTTTCCCTAGAACAGGAACCAGCATCTCTGTTACTCTTTCCACTGGGCTACAGTGTCAGATGCTTTCCTGCTTCCCTTGTGCTTATTGCACTGCCACCTTTTTCCACACCAAGTCTAAAAAGACTCTTTGCAGAGAGTGAATTTAGTTAGCCTCACCTTGCTCTCCTTCCTTCCAATGTCAAAGTTTCATTAGCCTTCATGTGTATTGGCCAAATGTTAACCTAGTTTTCAAAGTTATGTTTAAGAGAATTATGTTTAACTTAAGCAGAATGAACCATTTATTGGTATACGAGAGAGCAGAGAGAAAAGACATAAATCAAAAGGGTTATAAATTCCTACCATTTCTAAATGAGCAGTGTGAAAAGAAAGCATTTCCAAATTGACATTAACCTTGAATTAACAGAATATCACCCTGAAGATTTTATCTGGGAAATTGTTGTGTTCTCTTCTGGGTTCTATGACAAAAGGCTCCTCAAGCTAGGTACTGAGTTTCAGAATATGCACATCCCCAAAGAAATTATCTGAAACACATCCAATTTAGTATCTCAAGAAAAAACGCACCTCTGCATGGAAATTTACTGGCAATGTGGTGCTGAAGTTCATGCTAATGTAGTCACATGCTGTCATTAACAAAGTTCACATTTTGTCATATACAAAATGTAACCACATTTTAAAATATGATCATATTTTCCTGTTACAAATGCATGAAGTGAAACAATAATGTTTTGTCTCCCAAATACCCAAGTTTACAGCAAGATTGCATAATCTGTAATAGTAAAGGGCAATATCATGCCTTACTGCACCAAGCTGTTTCAGGGAGATACTGTATCTTGTCAGGCATACTATTGTCATAAAATCATAGAATCATAGAACCATAGAATAGTTTGGCTTGGAAGACACCTTTAAAGGTCATCTAGCCCAATTACCCTGCAATGAGCAGGGACATCTTCAACTAGATCAGGTTGCTCAGAGCCCAACCTTGAACATTTCAAAGGATGGGGCATCTACCACCTCTCTGGGCAACCTGTTCCAGTTATAAAAAATTTCTTCCTTATATCTAGTCTAAATCTACCTTGTTTTAGTTTACAATCATTCCCCCTTGTCCTGTTGCAACAGGCCCTGCTAAAAAGCTTGTCCCCATCTTTCTTATAAGCTCCCTTTAAGTATTGAGAGGCTCTGAACACTCTGTACTGTGCAAAGCAATGCTGTGCAGTATGCTTCACTCTCAACTCACAGGCAGCTCTGCTAGCTACTGGGGAGAAGGGATGGCCCCCTTTATAATACTACCCTGCTTCTGTGTTTTATCACCCAGCAAGTGCTAGAAGGAGTTTTGATAGGAGTACTAACAGTCCTTTTTACATGAAGCTTATGAATCTTTTTCTCCCCACTGAAACCACATTGACTAGTGATAAAACCAGTTATAATCCAGCCATCAATTTTCACATTCACTCTCTCCCTCTCTCTGGGCAAGGCTATGCATTTCTGTTGGTATGTGCCTTTGATGTTATGATTTCATTTTTCATCACCCTTAGTAGCTTTGACTAATTCAGTTAAGGACCATTGTCCCAGGAAAAAGAAATACTGTTACACAAAATGTTACGGTTTCTCCCTGAACAAAGCTAATAATTCCACACCTAGAAGTCTAGGTCTTTAAACAGGCTAATTCCATATACACCCCGTAGATCTATTTTCAGATAAAGAGTTCAGGTTTGAAATGAAATTAGAACTGCACTGAAATTATAGGAATATGATATTCAGCTGAAGTCATCTAATGCTGTTCACTTCTGTTTGCTTGTGAGTTGCTGGCTTTCCCTTTGTTGTCCACTGGCTTTCTTTCTGATAGTGTAAAAAGAGGTCAAAAACTCAACAGCCAATGGAAAATGAATTTATGGAGAAATCTTGTAAACTTTCAGTTGGTATTTTATGCCTTAATCTCAAGGAGGATGGCTTGTCACTTTCACCAGTAGCATATTGAAGTTAGGACACTAAATTATAAAAAGTCATCCTATTGCCCATTTTCTTACAGGTAAACATGGTCATAGAAGGGAAGTGAACCTACAGTAAAAGCACCTTTCTCCTTCTTCATTTAACTACAGATGCAGAAAGATTAATAATTAACAACCACAGATATATAGGTAGGGATTAAAAATGGAGAAGAGCTGGTGGATTGTAATGATGTATTAATGTTCTAACGTTCTAGTATTTTAAATAGTGCAAACATACACAACAGTGTTCTTTCACTTATCTTTCGAGGGCATTTGCTTCTCTTCCATTCCATTCCATTCCATTCCATTCCATTCCATTCCATTCCATTCCAGCCTAGCCCAACCCAACCCAACCCAACCCAACCCAACCCAACCTACCCTACCCTATGCCACCTCACCCAATTCTCCTCATTATTAAACATCTAACTGAATTCCCAGTACTACAATTTGTGATTTATTCTTCTCCTCCTCCTCTGTTAGGAAACTCGATAGTTGTACTCTTTGGCACTTATAGGATTATGTTTTTTTACTGTTGGCTTTGTAAAAAAGTTGTTTGCACAGAGCTGGTTTTTTATACTAGCACAGGAAAGGTAAAAAAGTTTTGATCTGGGAACAAAGGATGGTCTAATTTGTGGTGATATTTAGGTTCTCTGGGAGCTTGTTGCACAGTAGTGGCCTTAAGAAAAACCTTCACAGACAAGCTTTACCACTGTACCAGAGGGTTCCACTGTGCCTGAGAAGTGGGGCTGTCGCTTCAGTTCTCCACTGGCATAGGAACTCATAATATCATGTTTCCAAAGATTTTGTTTCAGGAAATAATTTGGGAGTTATTGTGATGTTTCCTCAGGACACTTAACCTTTTATGTAATAGGCTCTGCTCTTACTGATCTTGACTTTCTTCTCAGAGAGGCACATTGTAAATATAAAGTATGAATATGTGTTGTGGAGAAATAATGGGTCCCACCTGGAGATATTAAACTATTGTTGCACAATTTCTATCTTTGTTCCTAAACCAGACAGGTTAGCTACTAGCTTCTTCCTTTTAGTCCTCTTGACAATCCTTCTCACAGATTATCTTCTAGCTTCTACTGATCCTCCAGGATTTTTAATACATTTTATTCTCTTACTTCACTTGACAAGTGAGTATGTGATTCAAATTCTATTTTTCCCTTCAAATCTCAGTAGCCAAAATATTCAGACCTATAGATGCTCCAGATGTGTTTACATGCTCAGTACTTAACTTGCAAGGTAATAGCAAATAAGGGGGAAAAAAATATTAAAAAAAAATCTTTTTTAAAAGTCCTGTAGAAAGCCTACAGAAAAGATTAATATATCAACAACCATCCTCTATATTCCAAGGAAAAAAGCTCAGAAAAGCAAAACATCCTTAATGTCCAATTTTAACCAAGGTACAAAATGGAATGAAATGGAATTGGAAAGTGTTAGTCGTTTAGTTTACATGTAAACCATAAATTAATCCTGAGTTTACAAAGCAAAAATGAACTGCAACGCTCAAAATCACTAGTATACAGATTGTGCTTGATTTCATCTGAGTAACGATAGCATCTGATATCAGTATCAACAACGGGGTAGTGACTGTGGTGTAAAGTTGTTGTGACATAGCCTTTCTTGGATCTATGTTTCCTCAGGATACAAACTCCAGAACAGGATAGCATTGGTTGAAAATGATATATTGCCTAAGAGCTGAATCGGTGCTTTTCTATGGGCAGGTTCTGGTGTCTACCTTTCAGGATAAAGCTGCTCTTGTCTGGAAGAAATCTCTTAAATCGCGTACTGCTCTTATTGGGTGAATTCCAGGGAAGTAAATGAAACCTATAAATATAGCCACAGTAGAGCACATCTGGACTCCCAAACGTCAAAGATGACATACAATTCATATACAATCTGTCTAGAAGTAATAACTTCTAATTAGGTACTATATCTTTTTTCACTGTTAAGTTTCATGAATTTCTATATGGTATCAGGGCTGGAAAAATTCAGATATCCTCTGCCAAAATTCTTCTGGATAAGCCCACTGCATTAAATTAGCAAGCTTTCATAAGAACATACTAAAATTACTTTTTTGCTAATACATTTTTAAAGTCTTGCTGCATCAGTAACTTTCATATCTAATGCTAATGAGAAATGATGAATAATTGCTAATACAACTGCCAATTGAAGTCAGCTTGGCAATCTGATTGGTAAAATTAGCATTAATATAGTGTGATGAAATATTGCCAGTATAATATAAAGGATTTCCTATCAGGAATGCATGCTACTGTTAGCCTCTTCCAGTGTTACAGCTAAAAGATAGATGGAGTAAGGTTTCCATACTCCTCTGCTCCCACTTCTGCAAAGCCAAACTCTGACAACATTTACATGGTGTGCAGTATTATCCAATTTTATTCAGCGGTGGGTGGAGTAGAATTGGAACTGGGGCAGAACTTGGCTGTTTATTTACAACCAACAACATTCCGCATTCTACATTTCTTGACTCTAAATCAAACATATTTCTTATTTGGTATTTTTTCTAGATATCTGAATGAACCTATTATCTGTGTCATCATGACTACTGTTGTGCTGTCTGTAGAAGAGATTAAATAGAATTTAGACTTTCACACTCCAAAGACTTCTGGAGTTCAGGGAGGATGTACATTCAGCTTTACCCTGTGGAACTAATGGTTCAGTGTTTGGACTTTTACGCAAACAGGAGCAATATGTATACAGTTATGTTACATTTTTGTATTTATTTTTCAGATACATTAAAGCTATAGTGTCTATGATGGATAGTATTTAAAGTATTTAATCCTTGTTGTTTCACATAAAGCTAAAAACCATAAATATTTTCAATCATTTATCCTAAGAGATTTTAACAGGAGAAGAATCTCATGGTGGTGGTTATTAAAATAAAAGGCTGCTGATTCATTGTTTATGATAAGGCTTTGTATAACAAACACAAATACATGTCTTTAACTTTTTTTAATTAATTGATTAGATATTAGCTACAGGGCATTTTTTTTTTCTCTGTTTATTTTCAGTGAAATCCAAAAACAAGTTTTTCACAGTATGACAACCATTCCTCCACACTTACTGCTGGGAAAAATTGCTTAATATCCTTCTGGCTTTCCTTCTCGAAACAAAATTCTTTTCTTTACCTCATGGAATTAAAGAATACCTGTTATCCAAGGAAGTGGTTCGAGGTCAGGCATAAGTACATTCCTCCATCTTTCCTTTTCATGAGCTATCAGCAGGAGAAATACTCCCATTCTTCCTCTGTTTGCAGATTTGGGACTCTAGAACAATTTGAATTTTATATTTCCTTTTGTGAAGTTTGTACTTCCATAACTTGCTAAAGTGAGGCTATTGGAGAAAGCAGTCCATTACACAGCAGTTATAGTGCAAGCACTAACAGTGTGAACTCCGTGTCTTGTTCTGCCAAGATGATCATGAGGACTCACTAATCAGTGAGAGATTACATATTTCTCTCCATGCCTTTATCTGGAGGACAAATTCAGAAATCAATCACTAGAAAGCCTTAAATAATGTTTTAGCATATATTTTTTTAGGTTGTGTTTCTGTGGAGAATGCAGTTGTCTTCAAATTTTTTTATTACAGGTCAATATAATCTACTGCATTAAATGAAAATGTTTTGATTTCAAGTATTTCAAAATCAGACACTTTCAGAAATAAGTCCCATTTTGTAGCAGTCAGTACTCGCGCTTGGGTCTTCTCCCATAATCATTTGCATGTCTGCTGAGTTCCTTGAGTGAGGTTTTTATCTGCACTATTAGCACTGTTGCATATTTTCATTTTACTTCTGGGACTAGGTGTTACTCAGTAAGCACTAAGTGCCAAGGAGTACGATGGAGGACTATCTTTTCCAGTGTCTGTTAACCACTCAGGATTTGGTTACACAAGCTTCAGTGGGATGTAACAACCAAGTTCCAGCTGAACTCCTGAAGCAGCTTTCCAGGAAAACTGACTGCCAGCATTGCATACTGAACAGACAGTCCTTAAACTCAGTTGGTTCTGCTGTGGAAGTCCTTGTGCTCTTGCACTTAAAGTTTTAAAAATAAAAATTGCAATCCCTGTTCTGGCATTGCTGATGCTTTCCATACAAGTGTTGCAGACTTCGAGCAGAAATAATCTCTAGTCGATCTGTTGAACTGTTTTTCTGTACTTCTGTGAGAATTCCCAGCTCTAGGGGTGAAAGGTCAGCATGGTTTGAGAAGTGATGCATTTTTGCTTAAGACATGACAAATATAGTAAGTAGCTGAATGCTAATTCAGGCTATCATCTTTAATTAGGGCATCAAGACTGGCACGAACAGTCTTCACTCTGGAAATCAGCACTCATGATCAAAGAACTACCTTATTAAATAATATAAACTGAGATCAATTTTAATCAAAGTTGATATTGAGTATTGCATATGAAAATGAGAACTTTTTTTCTTTAAATTTTGATGTTACCATGTTGTCGTGGTTTAGCCCCAGNTAAATGAGCAATTCCTTTGCTCAGAGATATGTGGCATCTGGCTGGCAATAGTCCTTAAGGGTTGAAAATTTGAATGAATATCTACTTAAAGCTGGCTGCTGGACTAATACCCTCTATGGAGTTCAGAAGTCAAGAATCTGTCTTTCTGCTTTTCCAGGTATGTATTTTGTTGAGTTTTAAGTATCTTCTGATTCCAAATGTTTTTTATGTTCTCTAACTTACTGAGTATAACAATTTATATCTTTAGAGAAATTAGAGAAGGAAAAGTTGGTCAAATTATTTGCTTCAGAGAGGATAGATATTCATTAGGATAAATTATAATAGTTTAGTGTAATTTTTTTTAAGTTTCTGTGAGAAAAAATTTTTAATCACAGATGTGTCAATATGCAAACCTGGAACAGCTCATGGATATATGTACATGGACTCTTCCAGAGTTATGCATTCATATGTAGACATTTGTATATCCAGAAGCACACCTGAGATCAGAAAATGAATGCAAAACTCTTTATCAGGTTTACAATGCAATAAAAATGAAGAAAGATGCAGAAATACACACACTCTTTACTGAAGTCACTGATAATACTACCCAAAGCCGCAGAAAGTTTTCTAATATATAGACCCACACCAGGTCATACACGTAGAATTACAAATTGTAAACTTCTGAGGGTCAGAGTGTCTTTTTGTTCTGTTTGTGCATCAATGGATCCTAATCCATAAACTCGACTTCTTGCTGTGGCAACAGAAGAGAAGAAACCGGAGCTTACCTGTTCAGCTTACCTGTCCCCCAGTAGAACTGAGTTCCAAAGACATTGTTGACACCTTCTTTCACTGATTCTTTTGACCTTCATGTTGTGTTCTAGTTCACTTTCTGGAAATGTAGTACCCCAAATGGTTGAAAACTTCTGAAATCTACTGGATTTTTTTTTCTAGTATGTAATAGTTATGAATACTCAGACAAGAATTCAAGTTCACCTCAGCCCAGAGCCTAGAAACAAAGGAAAAATATTGTAGCTTACAAAGTCGAAGTCAAAGGTGATGTCCCATCCATTCTTTTCTGCTTCGTTTGTCCACAGAAGAGTGCCTTTCATGAAAGAACATGGATCTTTGCATGTCTCAGCTTTTTTTCTCAGTTTTGTAATTTTCAAAACCTAAGAGATTCTTTGTGAACAAAGTTTCTTTCATTTGACCACTGTTACCATTTCATCATAAGATTTTGGTCATGTCAAACATCCTGTAAAAATGTGTGGGTTTGTACACTCTCAACCAATTATTGCTGCTCCTAAGGAGACTGATCCATTTGTATTAAACAGTGGTAGGTTGTCCTCAACTCATTGTTAAATACCCTGTTGTCTAGTCTCTCGCATGTCTTGTTAACACAAGGAGCCAAAGATGAGCTGAAGGAGGCCCAATTGCCGATTTACTGGGAGTGGAACCTAAGAAATAGTCTGGTCTAGCCTCCAGGTTCCTAAAGTTTCAGGGCACAAAAAAGAAACTGTCTTTTCATTTCAGAAAAATTATTTATCCAGAAAAAGACTTAGCACAAGTTTTTTTATATATATGTAATTTATATTGGGAATACCTCACAATGTTTATCATGTCAAAGGTATTCATTGTGACCATAACATTGTTTTTATTGTATACAGAATATTCTTGCTTACAGTGTCTTAACCCTGACAGAGTTTTGCTAGCAACAAACTATTTTAACAATTCCTCATGTCCAAATCATCGCTTAGTAAAGCTACAAACAACAAAGCTGTTCTGTAATAACTGGCTGCTCAAAGGTCCAGCAAAATGAATTTACCACATAACTCTATATTCAGTAGCAAACACAAAACCGCTGTCTATCAGTCCTGAAAATTAAGAATTACCATGCTTCAGACCATGCTTCAGACAGTAACAGTGGATAGCAGAATTAATTTAGCTTGAGTTTAATACTCAAAGATTATAATTTCACGTTAACCTAAAATGTTGCTCTCACTAAGCAGAGAAATGATTGTCCACCACTGAAGATTGCAGAATATTGTCTTAGCTTTATATAGGAAAACTATCACAATACTGGTATTATGTCTAAATCAGTCCTAAAAAGAATAACTGAAAGTAAGCAACGCCGTCCTTCAAATGTGGACACAGGTAAGCAAGGTCCTTCTAAATACCCACATTTTTCAAGATGCAATAAAAAATGCCTTTAAAAAAATGAAGGCAGAAGGAAAACAAAAATGAAAAAAGTGAACACAAGTTTAAAGCTAAGCAAAGCATGCCTTTTCTTATTCGATCTAGACAGTGTGGACTTTTTCAGGGCTGAGCAGAGGTCCCCCATCTAATTTTCATGTAGCAACTAAAGAACGAAAAGGGAGTCATCAACTTACTTTCTAGCCCCCTACATTTTGAGAGAGATTGAGACTTAATAAGGCCATTTTCTGCTACTTGTGATAGCCATGAGTCGTTACACACATTCTTGGTGTATTTAGAAGCACAGTAGGAAGGTTCACACATCTGACAAGGTACAAAGAATCAATTTACAGCAAAAGGAAATATCAGATATTGGCACTTAAACACCACAGCAGTAGATACCTTGGAAACACCACAAATAAATTAGAAAGACCTAATGCTTAAAACAGTGGATGGAAAGAATGCAACTTCAGACTTAATGTGCTTTTGATTTTGACTGATACTTGAGTAAATTTTATGCATATATTATTAGACTGAGACTAAAAAATATACTTATATGGCTCCATTGCTGTAGTATTTGTGTATTTAAAAAGAGCTGATAAAAAATTACCAGCCAGAAAGTTTTCCTAATAAAATATGCAATTTTTTTACAGAAATGTTAATGTGAAGGTTTTTTATTCCAAAATTTTGAAAATTCCTGGGTTTATTTGTCTTTTTTCTGCCTTACTTTTACTGCCTGCAACATAAAAAATGTCTATGTCTTCCTCAGGTTTTATATTTCATAAATTTTTGCTCTCTGTATCTTCTCAATGCTTCCTCTGTACTTTGAAATCATAGAAAAATAATTCCATGAAATTAAAATTCCTATAACTTCTTCAATAGCTTATGAAAAAAGCTTGTGCATGCTTTCTCACTGTGATTCTGTTGATGTACCATAATAATCTGTTGTAGTACAGGCCAAAAATAAAGTCACAAAGGTGCTTAGTAATTTGAAATTAATGGCCATTAATAGGTCAAATGCATCCTGACAAAAGGATCAGTACAATTCTGATATTAATTTTTTGCTCTGATGCTAAAGCTGAATTTTTCTCAAAGCTTGCTACAAATTTGATTGTTTATAAAAGAAAATTATCTGTTTAGTGTACTTTCTCTAAAGCCTGGAAATGTGCTTTCCCTTTTCTAAGAGCACTTCAGGAATATAATATATAGACCTGCACTGGGGAGCACACAGTGAAAGTTTATACAGCAGACTTATCCTTTTATATGATCCCACTAAAAACATGGAATATGGCTCACCAAATATCACTGAAATTGCCTGGGTATGAGTAAAATATCATTTCACTGCAGGAAAAGTGTTCCATTTAAAGTGCAAGTGCAGGCTCTAGGGTAATATTGACAAAGTGGAGTTAAATTATGAACTAATACCTTTCTCTAGAGGACTGCAAAGACATACCAGTAATCCTAAGAACAGTATCTGTTTCCCCTGATGGCAGAAATAGTGTGTATCAGAGAATTCATTATTTTTACATAGCAAGCTCTGTAAATGCATTTTATAAAAAGTAAACCATAAAATACTGGGAATAACAGTGCAGAAGTGGGAAGAAAATTGGTTTCCCAAATGTCTTTTCTTGCACTGGGAGGAGCATAAAATGGACATAATTCTTCACTGGGAACACCCTCTCTCCGGCAGGACTCTCCAACCGACTGAGAGTTGGAGTAATCTGTGCCAGCCTTCAGCCTCCAGCTTAGGAGGACTACCTGCACGAAGAATGGGGGACATTTGTGGCTGGAGTGCCCTCAGCTGTGGTTCCTTTCCTTTTTCCAGAGTAGACAGTAGCTGAAGTGCCCTTTTTTTTGAGGTAAGAAATCTCAAAACAAGGGAGCACAATGGCTGAATGAATGCCAGAGTGTTCTTCGCTAGAAAAGGAGAATCAGCTGTAATAATTTGAAAAATATGTTGCATTTAAAAGTTATGGTCTAACAGTAAACCAGTACAGGGGTCCTCTCAATTCTTGTTAATTTATCTTGAGAATGACTTAGCTTCCTTATGCAGGCACCCACCATTCTCTGCATGAAGACCCATCGATCAATGATTGAATGAAGCCTATGTGGGGATAAAGATCAGAGCACGTATATCTGCTGGATCCAGCTTTCTGACTTTTTTTTGAAATTTAACTGACAACATAAAAGTAAGGGAATATTACAGGCACTGGGTAAACAACAGAGATATTTGATGAAAGATGAACCAGGTTAAAAATACATCATAAATATAGCTGTTTAAATAAAGGTGTACATCTTATCGTTCCCCTTATCTCACAATAGCAAAAAATGGCTCTGATTTCTTGTTTTGCATTTCTGATAATACAAATTTCTGATTTATATTTGTTATATACAGAAGCAGCCTTGTAATAGCCTGCTGCTTGGGAGCAGTCTTTTAGAGGAACATATGACAGGTTTTTATTGCTCACTGATTACCTCTAAACTCCTATGGTCATCTGCCACTTTTCAGTATTGCTGGTTTCAATTATACACATTAGAAATTATATTTCTTTTCAAAGCCTTATGGAAATTGGTGCTGAAGGAACTCCACAGTGGGGTTAGAGCCTGTACATGTGGCTCTGTACCTTTCTTCAGTACCACACTGGATCCATCTGCATGTATTGGACATCTAACAGCTAGACTTTGATTTTCTCTCCTCAATGTATCATGAATATTAAAACCTAATAATTTTAAGATAGATGCAGCACCCATTCTAATCAAAGCATTCAGTTAGGCACTACCACTGGCCTGAACCCTGCAGTAAGCTCAGCTGGGTAGACCTTGTTTCCCTGAGTGATATAAACTGCCTTCTGCCTACCACAGGGTGAACGTGTGCCCAGGTGGTCTTTGTGGAGTGGGTGATACACTCTAAATTCAAACTCCAGCTTACCTCAAGGTAACTTGGTCATGTGGTCATGCCTTTAGACAGTACTTTTGAATTTATTTTTACAGAATTTATTTTATCTTTTGTTTTGTACTTTGAAAATTATTGAGATGGGGTAATTTATTATATATGCTTTTTAATGTAAATAAATTAAACATTCTGTAATACAGGGTTCTGCGGTGTTGTTAGTAATAATAAGAAGAACAGAGAAGCTGAAAGCTAATTCTTTAGGAAAACCATCTTTTTACCATCTCTGTATCTGATTAAATTAACAGGATTTTCAGACCTACCTTAACTAGTATGAAGACTTTTTGTTCTTTCAGCCATTCTCCTGTATAGCTGACTCTGATGTAGTTCAGCATTGCTCTTTTGCTGATATTCAGTTTCTCAGGTAGTGAGTTTTGAAATATTAATCATGGAGGATGGTTGCATGAAATTATGTATTTTGTACCTGTCATTTTACCTCTTTACTGTTCCTAGTATTCATTTTTCCTTTGCTCCCTTGTAAAATGAAAAGGCAGTGGTAATTTTCCCATGGAATGGCAATTGTCCAAAGGAGATTCTTGCAGAAACTTTTGTAGTCCAAAGAAAATATACCTGAAATGAGACTGTGGGAGAGGCAGGAGGAGAAGAATGCATAGAAGTGATATATACCTGATGGCTTTTGAAACAGCCTGCTCTTTCCACAGGTACTCCCCATGTATTTGCATTACTTCCATTTCAGCCTCCTATACCTCTCAGGTAAAACATTCATATAAATGTCTTGTTGCTTTGAATCTGTAAAAAACTTCTGGGTTCTCCTCAGTTCCTTCCATTTACTGACATTTATGCACTTACTGATCTTTTACCAAGTGCTGCAGTTTTACAACTACATAAAATACAAATGCCATTCTGTATGCCTGGAGAAGCAACCATAAGGTAGCTGTGGTAATTTACTCTGTATTTTAGGATATTAATTGCAGACATCTGGAACAAGCAGATATGCTAATATAGTAGAGTGTCTGGAGATGTTCATAGTTATTTTGTCACTAAAGCTCTTGTGTTGCCTCCTTGCAATAAAAGTGTGAGAATGCAGTGACACTATCAAATGCTAACCAGTGTATTTGATGGCTGCTATCATACATCCCTGGCCCTTCTTTAAGCCAAGAGGCCAAGAGCCATGTGGCATTACCCTTCTGAAAAAAATTCACTTAATTTCAAAACAATGCACTGCTGAGCATGTTTAATTGTTAATTTTCAATGACACTTACGAGGAAAAGGTTAGAAAATGAGTCAGAGAGGAGTACACCAGCCTGTCTGCTCAAAGGTTAAACACTTTAGCATTCAGGTCTCTAAAGTTTTCTCATTATTTTTTTTTTCCTAGCTTTCCATAATGTAAAGTAGAAATACATCTAAGCAAAAGAAAGTATGAGATGTCTGTTGAATTTTCTAGTCATATATTGGGATTTTGTATCCCCTGAAAGTGAAATTTTACTTAGCTCTAAACCAGTTTGTAGGTTTAATTGCTTTTCTCACATTGTTTCTGGATCAATGGACATTTGATTTTTACATTCGTAGTCAAACAAGCCAGTTGTCAGCTTGGTAGAAGTACCAAGCACTGCTGTTCTTGCATCCTGACTGCATGGAAACATATCCTATTACTTTCCTTGAGGTTGCAACATGGCTGATTGTCCTAAGTGGTATTCTACCTGCACAGAGCCTAGGTCTTCAGTTGCTGGAGTTTTTGCCATGGAGCCCTTAGCTGTGTTTTCAACACTGGTGTGACCAAGTGTTCTTTTGTTGTCTCTCTTAGGCTGGCATCTGGAAGCAGGTAGTAGCAGGAGCCTGTTGCATTAGGCAGCACAGAGATTGCATGATGCTTGCACCGGAAAGCTACATAGCTCAAAAGGAATAATAACAATATTAGAAATAACATTTTAAAAAATATATCAAAGGTGCATCAGTTTTCAGTTACATCTTTCTTCACCTCTTTTTGTAGATCTTCCTAAACCATTTCCTTTAATCCCCTCTAACAATTGCACCATTAATCTGCCTTCATAGTCATTCCAACCTGTTCACCTCAGAAAAATAGCAGAAGGTGTAGATGGAGGAGAAAAACAGGTATGTGGTCCCTTTAGTGATCTGACAGTAGTGCTGCAGGAACTTGTTCTAATGAGCTTCTCAGATAAAATGGGGAGGAGGCTGTAGAGGGCTTATGTCAGCAGCTCCCCAGAATGATTCTCATCTTCATTATGCTTGTGAAATGAGGATCGGGCATGAGCCTTTGCAGTAGTCTCACCATTGTAGGGCAAGTTAAAGTTGGAGAACCATATTTTCTTTTCAGAAAGCATAAATCAGAAATTCTTTCATTCCTGCCAGTGGAATTGCACTCTGTCAACATGGCACAGATTAGAAGCAGGGCCATTAAATCTTCAACCACATCATTTACACATTCTAGTAATCTAGAATAACGTTTTGGCCTTATTTTAGTTCTTATCTAAATGGTGCAAATAGGAATAGAAGTTTTGCAGAAGTTTTTTAAGCACCCAGCACCCCACTCCAGTCCAGATTTCTTCCAGTGAAGGACTCTTACAGGGAATTTTAGAATGAAATAGTGATGCAAAAGACAACTGAAAGCACAGCCACACTCAATGTGGTTGCAATCAAGCCAAATTTCCTTTGTCTTATAATTTATATATAGTAAAAAGAATAGTATATATAGTAAAAAGAATAGCTATCAAGTTATTTTCACTTCCTATTACTTGTATCTTGAATCTGCATTCTCAAGAATTCCTGAACTAGAGACAATAGTACTGGCACGAGATGCTGTGGCACACCATGTCAGCATAGAAAGGCAAGATGAGATGCAGGATGCTAAAAAGCAGAAGCAGGAGGATTTGAGCTGTCTATGCAGGATTAGGAGGCTGCCTGACCTCTTATGCCTGTCAACAATAATGGAATTGAGTTCCACACTGAAGATAATTGCCTGAAGTCATTCTCCAGCCACAGGGAAGGTAAGATTAATAAAGAGTATTTGTTATAATTCTGCAACCAATTTATGTAATGGAATACATAATAAATAGCCACATTTAACACAAGCATTTATCATAGCCAATTTACACATCAATTTGTTAAGTGTGTGTTAAACCAACCATTTGTACGAATAAGTGTTGTTCTCTTTGTGTTCCTTTTTTCTCTGTTAAAGTAAAAATTATTATTAGTGAGGGGTTTGGGTTTTTTTCTTTACAGAGGTGACAGTGACACATGTAACCTTCCCAGCCACTAAAATACAGCATGAAGTTTTTCACAGAGTTTGGACTGCTGCCTGTTGCAATTGGAAGCCATTATTTGAACAAAACATCCACAAGGACTAAAACCCTCTTGCAATTAGACTGTATGTATGCCTAAACTCCCTGGTTAGATTTGAATTGAAACAGCAGTGTCTCGCTGGAGACAGAATGATTATGTTCTAAAAATCTGATCTGGGATTTTGTCCTTGAAAAGAGGGTCTGATCTGGCAGGTCAGGAGAAAAGTGTCCTAAGTGTTTCAGAAAGCAATAAGCTGGATGTGGTAGAATACCAAATACAGACGAAGTATCCATTTCTGAATCCTGAAAAACTAAAAGAAGATAAAATTTAAGTACTTTTCCTGAATACCATTTAGAGCAAAGGAATCACTATTTCAAATTTATCTTTCTTTTCATCTCTATCAGATTAAATGGTAAAAGGTGTTCTTAAATTTATTTATGATGACATTCGTTTCATTAGATACATTTGTCACAATATGGTCTACAGTATTTGTTTTTCCACATCAGTAGTAGTGTATTTTGCTGAAGATCCATTCCCTTAAATTATAAGCTGCCGAAAATAAAATGATTTAAGCATGCCAACTAACTACCTGTATCTTTTCAATCCCATTCCAATTCCCTTCTGTGAGGTAATGTTTTTCATTCCAGTTTATTTTCCAGTGTCAGGTAACATGTATAGCTCAAAATTCAGATTACAATCTAAAAATAGTGTAGTCAGACTGCATCTATCATTAATTAATAGGAACCTGAAATATCAGTCTGTGTTTTCCTCCTGATCCACATGCTACACATGATCACTGAATTACACAATTGAATTTTATTTATTTCAGAGTGGCTTTCTTCCAACCTTCATATATGTATTACAGCATGAATGAAATGATGCAAACTAAATACTGTGTTCTATAAATAAAGAAAGAAATAATTGTAAGCTGTTATATGTTGGAAGGAACAGAGACAAATCTTTTCCTTGCCTTTTCTACCAACTTCATCTTTGTACAGCTAATACTTATATGGTGGCCTAGAGCAGCTCTGAGAAGTTTTGAACAAAGAACTATGAAAACGATTTGTCCCTTTTTATTGCATGCCTTATACCGGAAAAGCTCCAACCCAGCAGTCATTGTAAAGTAAGAGTAGGAAATAAAAAGAACCTTTTGTTGTCCTATGAATAACCATAATCGTCTTGTTTTCCATCCTGATTAAAAAGACTTTCTTATTGTTATGGTACAAAGAAAACTATTGTAATAAGTAGATGTTGACTTCAGTTGAAATGCATATCATTATTTATTGATGGAACACATTAACGTGGAACACGGGGAAGAAAAAGTCAATATTTATGATGAGGAAAAATAAACCTTTGTTCACTGAAACAAGCCATTAGATTCTCAGTCAGGAAGATAACCATCCTATGAAGCATGTAAGACAGATTTATAAATCCCATAACTACTTCGTGGTCAAAATGCTAAGCATAAATTTAGAGGCTGTATGGAGGTTAATTTTGCCATTACTTTATCCAAAACTGTCTTGGTAACTCAGCATTTTCTTATCTTTAGATATTAAGTTAAAATAATCAGATTATAGAATCATAGAATTATTTAGGTTGGAAAAGGCCCTTAAGATCATCAACTCCAACCATAAGCTTAACACTGCCAAGTCCACCACTAAACCATGTCCCTAAGTGCCATGTCTACATATCTTTTAAATACTTCCAGGGATGGTGAATCAACCACTTCCCTGGGCAGCCTGTTCCAATGCTTGATAACCTTTTCAGTGAAGAATTTTTTCCTAATATCCAATTTAAACCTGTTCTGGTGCAACTTGGAGCCATTTTCTCTTGTCCTATCACTTGTTACTTGGGAAAAGAGACCGACACCCATCTCACTACAACCTCCTTTCAGGTAGTTGTAGAGAGCAATAAGGTCTCCCCTCAGCCTCTTTTTCTCCAGGCTAAATAACCCCCATTCCCTTAGCTGCTCCTCATAAGACTTGTGCTCTACACCCTTCACCAGCTTCATTGCTCTTCTTTGGATACTCTCCAGCACCTCAATGTCTTTCTTCTAGTATGATGTAGGTCTTAAGGCATTTGGAAATATTTTAGACCTGGACTGGTTGTCACTGAAGCAGTCTGGTTTATTTGTGAAGAAAAGAAGGCTTAGGCTAACATACACAGGCCTGTGCTTTTTTTGCATTATGTCAAAACAAAAAAACCCTGAAACAACACAACCCTCGATCTTTATTAGTTCCAAGTATCTTCTGGTTTTTGGAGGGGTAGCAGAGAAATTTAGGATTTTGTATTTTAAAGACAGAATATTCTACTTGAAAAAATGGTTAGAATTACATTAGCTATGAATATTTTTTTAATATTCTATACTTCTTTTTAATATTCTATACTTTTTAATATTCTATACTTCTTATAGCACTGTTTTCAATGTCTCTTTTATGCAGCATAATAGATGAACATGAAACAACTCATAAATCTGGACACCAAATACTAATGGCAATAGCAATTTGTTACAGTTGCATCTCCAATGGGGAAAGCCATCTACAGTGTACTACCTTTGGGTTCTGAAATATAATTAAATTTCTAACATCTCTTTCCCAAAAAACATCTTCCAGGAATCAGCTTTGCAAGAGGCCATATAGTGCAGAACTCAGGCAATTCACATCTATTGACACAAAGCTGCTGATGGACAGCACCCCGGGCACGATTATACCATCATTTCTATTTTATGATCCCTATCTATTTGTAGTAGATTGTGGGCGGATGCACACAGCACTGCACTGCAGTTTGTATACTGGGATAGAAAAGGGGTCTGATTGGTTTTTTTGCTGTTGGGTGTAAATATAACCAACATGTTCTGTAACTGTGTATCCAAAGTGTCTGTAGTTTAACTCATTAATCTAAACATTGATATCTTTTGTATGCTTATCTGAGTCCTACTTTGTACTAAAGCATTGGAGACAGGATTGCAGCTGGTACCACATGCAGTAAAAGGACTGCAGATCAAATAGCAATACAAACGTAGTATCTTAAATCAGAACAAATAAAAATACCTCTTAACTTTAGGCTGCATTGCTCTGCAACTCCCTTTGTGCATGCTGTTACTTCTACCAACGTCTTGTGAGTGAAGATCTCAGTTCCTTTCCTCTGTCTCTGTCTCTTACTGCCCTGCTCACTGGGAGAAATGTTAGCCCAGAAGTAGGGATCCCAGCTCCCTGTATGCTGTGCACAGAGAAACAGCTGCCAGATGTAACCTGTGCTAGTTGGCAGATATGGCCAAACTGAGCAAAGTTTTTCTGTCTCTCTCTTTTCAGAAATGATGACTCATTATAGTCATCAAGAAGGAAGATTAACTCTAGCTCACAAGTTAAGAGCATGCAAATAGGATGCTGGAAGCCAAGATTCAAGTTCCTGCTATAATAAATAATTATGAAAAGTATCTCTGAAATGCAAAGTTTAAAAGGGAAGGAGTGAGGGAAACTTGACTTACAGCAGCCAATATCCTGTGAAACTATATTGTCCCTCAGAGAAAATGTAAATAATCCCTGTTCCTAGTCAAGATACAGCTTTAAATCCAGGTCTCCTCCTACCATGGAAGTTCTCCAGTAGTCAGCTGCATGGTGTTGTGGAGAAATGGGTTAACTTCTTAATGTTCACCAATGGGACTTAGGTGCCTCTTTCTAGGTTCACAGCCAGGGGTTCTGCATAAAAGTAGGTGCAAAGCTATGATCACAGCACCTGCGTAAGCACCTTTGCTTTTCTCAGCATCTCATTTGCCATCTTAGATAGCTTCCCACTCAGCTAGTTTTTTAATATCCCTTTGTATGCTGCCTAATGCTGCCTTTGCATTGAACGGGGTTTGGGTGCTTGTCAGGGCTAAGGCTTCAGCTGGGTGTTGGGCACTGCAACACACACAAGTACTTGTGAAGGTCTAGCCTTTGTGGATGGCATGCTACAAGCTTTTGTTGTTTGACTGAAAAAAGATAATGTAATATTCTCTAGGAAAGAACATTTATATCTTGTTCCACAATAAATTGATGGCAATGATTTAATGATTTCCTGTAGTTCTTAGCCAAATAATATTTTGTTATACAGTGATGGGGGGAAGGAGAAATGAGTTTTGTACCATAATATTGATGCTATGATGAAAATTTTTGGTGCAGTTATAGTATTAGTAATAGAAAGGGAAAATTAGAATAATGACAGATTAGCTAGGAGTTACCCTTATGGATATCCCCTCAGAAAAAATGTCTTATTAGACATTTGCTTTCCTCTGGCAATTTCACATTAAATATATCTCTTCTTGTGCCTGTGTCCCCATTCCTTGTCTCATCACAACGTCCTTTAGATTTTTAGCACAATGCATAAACATTGATTACGTACTACAATCCGTAGTGCTGACTATCAGCGATCTTCTCTCAAATAATATTGTAGGCCTGATTCTGACAAAAGACATTAGCTTTGTCATTTCTGAATGTTTAGCCTGTTTACTGAAGCAACTCCTCTGGGAATGTTATCCCTTAAAATCAAAGGATAAATTCTCCACTGGAATAAGTGAGGTAACTGGAATAAGTAATACAACCACGTGGCTGCAGTTATTTTTCTCTGACTGACTTATGTGTGAATGTGATAGGCTCTGGTATGCTTGATAGATAATATTTTGAATACATTAAAACATTTCTTTTGACACTTATAATGCTTTTGTAGTTCAAGAAATACTGAACAACAGCTCTGTTGCTTAATCTTTTTTGAAGCTTAAGTGGGATAGGCTAAAGTATTGAAAACTGTCTTGAAAGATACTTAAAACTTCAAATAAAATAGCAACCTTCTCAAGTTCAGAGACTGATAAGAACTTTTTGAGCTTCATGAAAATTACCTTTTGTTATTCTTCTACTTTAGGCAATACATCTTATGAATTTGTATATTGTAGATAAAATCACGAGATTATTCCTTTGTTTATGACATAACTTGAAAGAGAGTTTATTTTAATCACTGATGAGACAGAGAGTAAGATAAGCATGGATTGGTTCTGAAAAGACTCAATATTGAAAAGAGATTTGAAAAATAATTAGGTAGTTTATTTCTTCTCAGAATAATCTAACTTCTCACAAAGCTTCTGTGAAACCTCCTGAGAAGAGTAAAAGTGAGAAAACTTGTGGGTTGAGGTAAAGACAGTTTAATAGGTGAAGCAAAACCCATGCATGCAAGCAAAGCAAAACAAGAAATTCGTTTACCACTTCCCACCAGCAGGCAGGTGTTCAGCCATCTCCAGGAAAGCAGGGCTCCATCACACGTAACTGTTACTTGGGAAGACAAACTTGGGAAGCCATCACTCCAAAAATCCCCCCCTTTCCTTCTTCTTCCCACAGCTTTATATGCTGAGCATGTTGTCACATGGTATGGAATATCCCTTTGGTCAGTCGGGGTCAGCTGTCCCGGCTGTGTCCCCTCCCAACTTCCTGAGCACCCCCAGCCTGCTCGCTGGTGGAGTGGGGTGAGAAGCACAAAAGGCCTTGGCTGTGTGTAAGCACTGCTCGGCAATAACTAAAACATCCCGGTGTTATCAACATTGTTTTCAGCACAAATCCAAAACATAGCCCTATACTAGCTACTATGGAGAAAATTAACTCTCCCCCACCCAAAACCAGCACAGTGGTGTTTTCCATTTATTTCAACAGAGTCATTTACTATGTATAGGCGCTCTTAGACTTTTATAGTCCCTCTGAGCTTGACCAAGTATGAACTAGTTGTCAGTATTATGGAATTCGTCCACTTACTTTTTAACCCAGACACTCTAGTTATTCTTTCCCAGCAGTGATTTCAAATCACAGGGCCAGATCATAAGGGACTGTAAATCAGTATAGCCCCATTGACTTCACTGACAGATTTACACCTGCAGATGATTTGTTTCAAAGTATGCTGTAAATAAAAGAAAAATACTTCTAATAATATGTCATAATGATTGACACTTTTCATTTGAAAGACCTTAAAGCACTAAGCTTTTTAAGTGAATGTTTGTATTTATGTATGAAACTAGATTAACAGCATTCCCAGAATGAAGGTGCCAACTCTCATTTAGTTTGAGTTCTCACTGCAGTAGAGTGAGGTCCCCTTAGCAGATAAGATGTTACTTACCTATCATAAAAACCCTGCTGAAGACAAGTTGCTGTTAAACAATAGATTTATTTGATAATTAGAAAACAGATTGGGGCCAGGAAAATTTTTCAAAGCATGGGAAAGGGGAATACACCTGTTTTCAGCAAAGTGTAAGTATTCCCCTGTGTGAAATTCCCTCTTTAACACTACTCCATGAACTAAAAACCTACTAATCCATAACTATGCCTCCAGATACAGAAAATCTCTTTTAGTGGGATTTAGCAGGCTAACTGGAAATGCCCATATTTGTGTTTTGATCTGTGCAGATTCATGTATCGCTGAAATGTCAGTGTTTATAATGTCAGTGTTGCAGCTTGGAGAGACAATCAGTCACCCAAGAGACTTTAAAACTCTACCATGAGACAGTATTTAGAATCTGTGACTTTGTAACACAGCTGTGAACTTTATTAAGGAGGAGGAAGACTTTATGCTGGAAGGAAGGATTATAATAGGACCTCACAGGGATTTATACAGATATATTAAAAATTAAATTGAATTGAATTTGGTTTTATATTGAACCTGTCAGACTGAAGACATTCCAAGGTGCTTAAAAAAGCAATGAGCTACTTACTGGTACCAAAACGACTACGCAGACAGCCTTTATAGAGATGAAATGTTTTAAAGCATAATTTTAGACAGTCTTAGATTAGTCATTCACCTGCCACAAAACAATAATTGAAGATATATTTTTGTATATATAGTATATAGGTTTAATATATAGTATATAAAAATATATATTTATTTTAAGTATAAATGTATTGTAGTTGTATTACTTACATTTATATTCATATCATATTACCATGTATATGACAAAAATTATATAGAATATTTACTTAAATAGTTATATAAGCTTCATAGATATCAAATCTACTTTTAAAGATACAAAATGGATAATTTTATATGTGCAAATGGCTAACTTGCAAGTTCAGCAGATGTTCATCTACAGTGGAGAACACAAATTACACATCAATAATAAAAAAAGACTGGATGAGAGGGACCAAGTAAAACTGAGTATCTTTCCCCAAAATCCTGTTCAAAGGAAATTTTTTTTTTACTAAAAAATTTTTCATGGAATTGACTGATTTTTCTAAAAACGAAAAGAAAATCCAACACTTTCTGGAATAAACTTGAAAATAAATAAGCATTAGATATTTCATTAAAAATTCAAACCATTCCTGGAAATAGCAACGGACCTTTTTGTGAATAGCTGTACTAGTTAATGCTGTAGTCCATGCAGGGGGTTTTATAGAGCTATACCATGCAAAGCAATTCTTAGGGTCTGCCACAGATTACACAGAATATGTTGAAAAAGCAGAAGCAAAATCCATATTGTCAACTCCCCTTGTTATTAGCTTTTGACCCTTGAGTGTGCTGTGCAGGTGTGGGAAGGAAAAAGTTCCTTTTAGTATCAACTTTTCTACCAGTCACCACCACCTTCAGCCAAAATAACTACCTATGACACTGATTATAGATTTTTTAAGTAGTTTCTTGCCTTTATACTCATTTGGCTTTATTTTAATGTATTATTCCATAAAAAGCATATGATTGTAGACAACTAGTAGTTATAATTCAGAGATACAGCCATCTTTTCCAGTGACTTTTGCTTTCTGGATATATTTTTACTATATAAAGGGAAGATTTGTAGGGACTATATTCATTACACTGATTCAAGCAAAACCTTTATTTGCCTTAGTGGCAGCTGTAGAAATACAGCTTTTCTGCAGAGCAAGGAAGACTTACAGGTTTAAAACACTCATGGTAGCACAGAAGCTGGTTTAAAATGAGGTTGGAGGTTGATACAAGCCTATTATACCTTTGCATAAGTGACCACAGAGTCACCAGATAAATTTTCAAATGGCCTATTTCCCAAAATTCAGTGTTTCAAGTGAAATTTTGAAACCTGTAAGAAGTTTATTGGGAAAAAGTATGAACATGTTGAACTGTAGTATACCAAGTTTGTGTTTGTGTTAGAGACCAATAGCTAATAGAGATAGAGCACTGAATGGTACTAAAGTTGCCGAAGCAAGGATAGTAAAAACAAATGGATTTGAATCACTATGACTTACAGTGAGTGAAACAGAAATGCCAGAGAGCACATAAAAGATATGGTGTTTCACGGTAGATAACCGCCAACGTGGTGCCACCAGCTGACACCCTGTCTTTCCGTGGAACAGAAAGTTGTGTGAACAGAAATGCTGAACAACTTGTGCCTGTGCTCTTGATGTCATTATTGTTTACTGTTGTTTTGATTTGTCTTGGGTTTACTACTGCAAGTTTTTAATATGTTCCATTTTCAAGTACACTGCCTCACTGCACTCATTTGAGGCTCTGAGTCTACCAACACATTGCCTCCATCAAAAACCCTGGTATGAATCTGAACTGCAGTAAATCTATAATTCTTGTTGATTATTAAAATCATATAATCACTACAAATAACAGATTACTCCACAGCAGTCTTCTCCAACATGTCCAGAGCAATTTAGCTAATAAGGGAGGCAGAGAACCAGTTTTGATCTGTGACATACAGTTGTTTCTGGGTGACCGGCTGTGAATATATGTTAGAAATGGTTGGGAGCTTTTCCTGAGTGCATTTTTCATCACAGAAGAAGAGATTGCTCAGTCCACAACTTTTCACAGATGGTGTTTGTAAAAAACATTTGCTTGAATATTCTCTTGGACCTGGGACATAATTTCCAGTCAAAACTGGAGAAACAGGGAGAGACTTCTGAACCATCAGTAGCATGGTGATTAGAGCCATGGCCAGTGGGGATTAAAGTTCAACAGTCTCTTCAGGTGACTTCATTTTAATGCCTCATTTTCCCTGTAAGTGCTGCAACCAAAGGGCTGTGTGTCTGCTTTGGGGTCAGTTCGTTCTCATTTCAGTCTGAAACAGGAGCAGATGAGTCGCTTCAGCTGTGTTAGAGGTGAGAAACCAGGAGAAACAATTGGCCTTTGAGAAATATTTGAAAGGTAAAAGGTCTTTCCATTCTAACCTTACAGAAAAAAACCTCATATTTTTGGCTTCTTCACGTTGCCAAAGTAGACTTACTGAAATGATGAGGTCTGCTGGGGCAACTGCAAAAGCCCATAGACAGTTACCACAAATGGAAAGGTCCAGAGCCGTAAATCTTTCTGTATATGTAGTCAAGAAAACAAACAGAGCATACTGTCTTCCTCAGAACATATTTACCCCTTTTTTAACCGAGAGAGGTAAAATATTTCTGTTTGTTTGTTCTCCCAAGTAATGAAAGGAAATAAGGAAGCAGTACAGCAGCAGGTAATATGGAAATTTATCCTTAGCTGGGGGCTTTATAAGTGCTCGTAAATAATACTGAAGCTAAATGATCCTTCAAATCAGATACCTCACTAAGAAAATTGCAGCTTGCTCAGAAGTAAAAGAATCACCAGTGGCATCTGTAAAACTCAGTGCATATCTTGAATTTCTAGTAGGGAATTTGACATTTCAAAGTTAGCTTTGATATTTATAAATAAGATGGCAAAAGCATATTCTCTGTCAGAGCTGAAGACCACTAGCATTATACTACCGAATTTTCAAAATGCTTTAAACCTCAGGTGCTCAATCTATGATTTATAGGGTGAATCTGGATTGAATCCATAAGAAAAAAGAACCTTCTCAGCATTGAGACTCAGAACCTGACATGCAAACATCTCCTCTTCATCTCTGAAAGCAGCAATAAGGTGTATCAGTACAGCAGCAGCACCAAGATAAAGCACTCAAAGCTCATTTAAGTGGCTCTCCTGTTATGTATAACAGAAGGAGATATGCTGATGGCTGGGAGACTTTTTTAAAGGGCTGATTGTTTTGATGTAATTCTGTTTGATATTAACAAGGAGAACCCCTATCAGCTCTGCCAGAGGACATGAGTTTTCCTCTAACACCAGACCAAATGAGGAGTTAACCTGTCCATGTCACTGCGGCTGCAGTGCGGTGTAAAACTCTCCCTTCTCCCATCCCACAGACAACCCTTTGTTATCATTCTGGTGGCCAGGGCTGTGTGTCTGAGGAAGAAGAATTGTGGGATTGGAAAGGACAAGGTGAATGTGTTAACCATGCTTCATAGCATTAAAAAAATACCTTGCTGGGATTTTCTCAGAGGGATTGGTGTTATAATAATTGAATTAGTCAGCATGAACTCCAGCGTATTCATCTTGGCCACAGAAGATTTTCCCTCTGTGCCTCAAAACAAAGCTCGGGACAGCTGCTAGCCTTAGTGTATGACATGGACTGACTTGTGCCAGAGTCATACTGTGTTGCAAAGAGAGGGAGGCAGACGGTGACAGGGATTCAGGGAACGCTGCAAAGTTGCCGCATCTTCTCTGATTAACAGACATTTCTAGGCTTTCCTCACAGGCTTTGAGTACACCTTATATTACACAGACCTATGAAAATAATCCTCCAACTATAGCATATGTGCCTTTTCAAGGCATCAGAGTAGCATTATGTTGGGTCTCTTGAAATATGTGTGTTTAGGGAAGTGAGAACTGCTTCGTTCATCACTGAGGCAACATGCTTGAAGACCTAGATCATCAAGTAAGGAAAATGTGGGATCAGGTACAAAATTTGCAATAGAGCAGCCAGGCATCCAGCTCCAGGAAATGTGGCCTCTTGTTGTCAATGAGAAACTGGATGGATTCGAAGACCCTTACAGCTCTAGTTCACTATAAGAGATACCTTAAAAATGTCAATCTTTCAAGAATTACTGATGTTTGAATTAATTTCTAAAGTACTTAACAGATGTTACAGTCAGCTTCATTCTTAGATTCCCTGTGATAAAGATAAGGTTTAACTGACATTTCTGCTTTTTCTATGAGATATCTCTTAAATGCTTCTTACAAACTATTTACAACTAATTCATATTTAATTGTTTAGTAATGAATAACAACTACTTCTATTTATAAATGACAAAATATGCTGTGTGATCATAAGTCAAAAGATAACTGAAAGAAACACTAATTATAGTACTGAAAAAATATAATGGGAAAAAATGCACTCTAGTAGGAGCCCTTGTTGCAGTAGCTATATTGACTATTCTTCCAAAAAGAATAGGAAGAATTGATGACTACATCAGCACTTTGTGTAATTAGATAATAACAAACGCTTTAGACTATTTATTTAATGAACTCCCTCACCAAGTTTAGTTTAGAATCCAAATGAGGCCTAGGTATACAAACCTTAACAAGTCCAAAATAAACATGGAGGATATATGAATCATCTTGGTTGATGGTTCTGAGAGCAGGTCAGGAAAATCTTACTGATGTCTATGGTGTTGGACCAAAAGCCAGGTAATATATAGAGGTTTATATTTGGTGTTTGAGGATGCTGGAATTGGAAGTTCCAAGTTTCACAAGGGCAAAAACATAAGGACTAAGAAAGTTTTTCCCAAATGTGTCAAAATGGATCTAATTTTTATGCTTCAAGGAAGAGTGAGCAAGAGCCTTACTTACAGCCAAGATCTACAGTGCAACTGAAGGAGTCATTTGCACTTTCTACAGTGCCATTGTCCTGGTTCTGGCTGGNATAAATTCCTCAGAACTCCCAGGGGAAGATCATGTAAGTGTCTGGATTATTCCATAGCTGGTGAGGCTGCCCATGGTTGTCAGAGTTGTTTTGGAGTGGGGATGCCTGGAGGGTTATGGCACTACAGACACATTCCTTTATGCTGGAATCTTCTGTGTTTCAGAGAACGAGAGAAAACGACCAACACCTGTATCAGCAACTCTGCAACAGTCTGCTGCTCTAGCCCCAGAACAAAGGGCCTCCTCACTCTTTAAGTCTCTCACTATAAATTTATGAGGAAAGTATAACCAGCCACTGTTGAGAATTGCTGTTTTTCCACATATGCTGAAAATGTCAGAATCAAATTCAGCTGAGGCATTGGAGTGGTAATTTATGCTAGTTAGTGAAATATTAACAGTTGACTGCTCTTGATTTATGAGATCCTCATCTGTTTTTTGGGGTTTGGTTTTTTTTTTTAAAGATAACACGTACAGTTTGGTTTTCTTGCAAAATTTTTTTCCTCATCTTTTCATAATTTCTCTGGAGTGCTCTTCCTCTTTTCTTCTAGGAGTTTGTCCTCTTCTTTATGTCATATCTGAAGCTTTTTCTGTCACTGTTATAAAATAACTTAATTTTAAATTCTAAAATAAAATCTAAAATAAATACAGCAACACGGCACAAAAAAGTTTATTTTCAGAGAAATTATTCTAGAATTGGCAATGTTTAGAGATAATTTTTTAGCATGTTGATAGAAGACTTATGAATTGCTAGTCAGATGTTGCTTTCTTGCTGCTGACATAGGAAAAAAACACATGAACTTGTAAGGCAACAGGTGTTACGTATCTGTTGTAAAACACCTTTCAGTTCCTGCTGAGGTCTAACTTAGGCATTATACTGTTGGCCTTCCTTACATTCTGTGTGCTGATGAACCAAAACCTGTGTATGAAAGGTATTCACTTTTTCAGTCTTTACAGGGAATGCTAAAAGTAAAATCACTGGGATGAAGAACTGAAAAAGCGAAATGGTGCAATGAAGAAGCAGAAGTTCATGCTCTTCTCTTTTTCTTCAATAGTGTTATTACTGTATTATTAGAGATCCTGCAGGTACAGACTACTGCACACAGAAAAATCCAAGTCTGAGTAATGCAACAATAAAGATACCATTTAATCTGGATAGAGGAGAGGCTACATTTCTGGGTAGAAATAAAGGGGAGCTGCCTACATGAATGTAAGCACCAGTAGCTAAAGGCATTTCCAGCCTTGCTCTGCTGCTGCTCCAACCTACCAACATAGTTCAGATCCATCACAGAAAAGGAGGCTACACTGTCTCCAGAAAGAGGCCAGCTGGTCTGCAGACAGGGGAAACAGGTGTCTTTGTACCCACCTGTGCAAATACACCAAAGACTGTCTCAAAGCACAGGAGCAAGTGCTGTAAGTTCTGGACTGAACTTCACGTTTATGCATGCTTAAGTTGCTGGCAGGAACACTATTATGGTCACTAGCACTGTACCTTAAACAAAAAAACCTCTCCTCTGTTGAGAAATCCACCCAAAGTGCAGTAGTGTGCAGTCATGTTTTCCAGGACTACAGTAATTCTCAGCTGAGGGAAATGCTCTGAATTATCATAAAAATTTCAGTTCACTGGGTATATTTTCTATCCATGTAGTGACAACTTGATGAGCAATTAACTCTAAAAATGTGTTTCATCTACCACTATTTTTTTGTTAATTGTAAAATTTTCTTTTATAAAATCAGCAATAATGAAATCACCAAACAAAATTAATCACATAGGACAAAAGAAAAAGGAGAAAAGTTTTATAGTTTACTAGAGGAAGTGAAGACAGGAAAGATGACAGGGCTAGCAAGTCCAAAGAAACAAACAGACCTTCTGATTGGCATTGGAAAGAAAGGTTATTTATTTACTATTGTTCTTTGAGAGAACTGGAGGTGGAATCTTGACCTAGAAATTCAATATGTAGGGAAAAAACACATGTTGTGTAAAGCTTTATGTAAAATGAGTCAACCTATACCTTATGTTCATTCCTGGCTGAAGTCATTGTCTTTAGGAATACAAATGAGGGACTTGAAAGCTTGAAGGAATCTTAAGAGATCATCTATTCTAACCCTCTGACAGATGCTTCTTGAATTTCTTTCTAAACCTCCCTAGGCAGTCAGTTCCAGTCCTTCACTCTCCTTATTGCTAAAAATATTTCATAATGTCTAATGTGAATCTGCCTTGTTGTGATTAAAACTTATTGTCTATGTTTGTCTCACGCAGCACTGACATGGAGAAGTAGAAAAAATTATCCCCTTCCTTTTTGCAACAGCCTCTTATGAATCTGAAGATTGTTACAACAGCTTTCCTAGTAGTCTTCCCTTCTAGGCTAAACAACTGTAATTCACTCAATCTTCTTCTGTGAGCAAATTTTCTAGACCTTATATCCTGCCTCTTGTCCCCCCTCCACCTCTACTCTCTTCAACTGGCCCACAATCTTTTTGGAAGTGTGACACTCAAAAAAAAGTACAGTATTTTAGCAAAGACCTAGCATTTGCAGCAGAGCAAAAGGATTACTTAGTATCTCTGTTTTTGTTTCTGCATCCCAGCATACAACTTGCATCTTCTGCATCAGGAGGGCATTGCTACAGTATCGAGCATATGACCCACTGCATCCTAGGATTCTTTGCTTTGGACCAGCTGCCTAAAGAATTCCATATCTGTATTTGAGCAACTAAAACTTTCTGCCAGATTTCACTTTTCCCTATGGAAGGAAGTTCTATTTTTTCCTATTCTCATCTTCAGATTGAAGTTACTGTCTTTAGGTACCATTCTGAACTCTAGTCTGTCCTCCAGCAAATACTTAGTCCCTCCACTATGGGGAGGGATAGGCACAATCTTGTGCTGGCTTTGGCTGGGATAGAAGTAATTTTCTTCATGGTAGTTAGCATGGGGCTATGTTTTGGATTTGTGCTAAAAACAATGTTGATAACACAGGAATGTTTTTCTTATTGCTGAGCAGTGCTCACACAGAGCCAAGGCCTTTTCTGCTTCTCACCCCACCCCACCAGCAAGTAGACTGGGGAGGGCACAAGAAATTGGGAGGGGACACAGCTGGGACAGCTGACCCCAATGACCAAAGGGATATTCCATACCATATGACATCATGCTCAGCATATAAAGCTGTGGGAAGAAGAAGGAAAAGGGGGGGACATTTGGAGTGATGGCATTTGTCTTCCCAAGTAACCATTATGCATGAAGGAGCCCTGCTTTCCTGGAGATGGCTGAACACCTGCGTTCTGGTGGGAATTAATGAATGAATTCCTTGTTTTGCTTTGCTTGTACGCCCGGCTTTTGCTTTACCTATTAAACTGCCTTTGTCTCAACCCATGAGTTTTCTCACTTTTACCCTTCCTATTCTCTCCCCTATCCCACACGGGGAATTGAGCGAGCGGCTGTGTGGTGCTTGGTTGCCAGCTGGGGTTAAACCATGACACACCTGTAAATTTACTAAGCATATTTCTGTTTCATTGTCCTAACTAGTGGCGGTAGGTTTGGATAGCAACAAAGGAGACATCTCCACTTAATAGATATGTCATTTTGATATTGAACCACTGATAATCTCAGTGCCATTTCTCAAGCAGTCTTTCACTCATCTTATAGTACTTTCATCTGGCACATTTCTGGGCTTGGTCAGGAAAGTAATACATGTGACTATAAATGCCTTGCTGGTCAAGTTGTATGCACCCAGGGAATGATTCAGCCATGTAGACATACATAGCTAGTGCCATTGGATACCTAGAAGTATTTCCAAAAGCCTGGAAGATAAGACACAAAGCCAATGGGAGATTTGCACTACTTTGGAGCAATATTTGAAGAGTGGGCAAGACAATCTAAAAAACCTAAAAGAGCAATGCCTCTAGTTAGAAGGACCTGGATATTGTTCTTCATGTTCCTCTTTGCTCAGACTGTTAAACAGTTATAAAAAATATCAGGAGAGCCTCACATGACTTCCCTGTTGTATTCCTTCCAATACAGCTGTCTTGAATGGTTAAGAACACCAGACACTATCTGTAATTGGGCAGCGAAAGTTTTGCTTATGATTTATTTTATGTAAACAGTGTACAAGGCCAAGCTAGCGTCATTAGAGCAGGTGGATATCTCTGGCCAAGGAGGTGATTGCTCATTCCCGATGAGCACCTGAGCATGCCTGGGGGGAAGAGAAACTTATAGAGGGCAAGGTGGTGCCAACAAGCAGAGAAAGATGGATATTTCTTGGACAACCTGATGCTGCCTGACTGATCTGGAGCAGTATGTGGCCAAGGTAAACGCTAACAATTTTCATTGGACAACATGTTATTTACTCAATAGATCTAAAGGTACTCAAAGAAGTGGGAGTGGGTGGGGGAAGTGAATGATGATTGCAGTGTGCAGTCTCTTGTGCTAAATTACTTTGGTACTAAAGGAAGGTAAGGAGACTTAGGTGTTGGCAGTTTATAAAAGAGATGTGGAAGAGATCAAAAGAAGTACGGACCAGCTGAGCTGCAGACCACCTGAAATCCATATTGGGTGAAGAATAGAGCTAGGGTACATGGGGTCAAACATGTAGGGAAAGAGCTGCCATGGCTTTGTAAGAAGAAATTCTGTCATATGAATTTACAGGAGGGTTCTGGTTGGTTTGATTGCTTGTCTTTTGGAGCCCAATTAAGAAGTAAATAAAAGATTTCTGGTTAATATAGTCAACCTGGTTATATGAAAGGTTTTCCTAAGTTAGTTCAACAAAGACTCTTAAGGCCTGTAAGCAGCCCTGGGATAAAAAGGAAGTCTTTGTATAAAAGATCAAAGGGTGTGACTAAATGTCTCTAACAGAGTTCACCAGGTTTCTGTGCTGTCTAGATTAGTCTCAAGTGACCTAGAAAAGGGAATGAATGAATGACAAACTGACAGTTTTGTAATGATACGTGAGGGCCAACTCAGAAGAACTACATATGGGTTTCAGAAGGCAATAAAATAGATGAACTTTAGGATAGGTAATTGTGAAGTGATGCATGCGGATAAAATCAATCTGAATTTCATATATATTATTATCCAAGCAAACCATTACCACTCAGGTGAGACCTTGATATTTTCGTGGAACTATTAGAAACTCAGCTTAATGCTTAGCAGCAGATAAAAAGCAAAAGTAACGTCAGAAATTACTTGAGAAAAATAGAGACTAGAACAGAATGTAAGTGAAAATCTGTGGTTCACTCCATCTTGTATGTTATGTGTCCTTAGAAAGCGTGTAACAGAACTGGAAAAAAATCAGCAAAGAGTAGAAAGAGTGAGCAAAGTTTTGGAATAATATCTTCACAAGGAACAACAAAGTATGCTAGGACTATCAACTTTGAAAGAGACAACAGAGGAAGAATAGAACATAGATCAATTTTTCACTGTCTCTTCCAGTATTCTATTCTCATAGAAGACATTAAATAGAGCTTGCAGCTTACAGGAAAAAAAAACAAAAGACAGAGATCTTCACACTTATGGCTAACCTGAAGAACTCTTTTGTTAGAGGAAGCTGTAAATGCTGGCAGTTTACAATAGGGTTCAAGAGTTCAAGTTCATAGCAGAAAAATCCATTGAGAGTTTCTGAATATATAGAAGCTATTTCTGGAAGTCCCAGTATTACATGTAATTGGAGCTTGGGGGTGTACATAGGGTATACAGTATCAAGTATCACCACATGCTTCCCCTATTTTTGTGGTTTTTTCCTAAGCCTATCTGCTTCAGGCAAGTGTCAAAGAAAGGATGGGCTTTGGTTATAACCCAGTATGAATGTTCTCTAATGATGAAAGAGACATATTTCCTAGGGACCTGGAGAAACTGTAAGATTGGCAGTAACCTGAGTTACAATTTGCAGTTAGTGAGCAGGGATTGAGAACAAACCTGGAAAAAAGGAGGTGCCTTGCAAAGACATAGTGGTAGCAGGGACATATTTTTAAATCTTTGTTTATCTTTATACTACCTTTTGTAGTCTAAAAAAATACTTATTATAATTTCTGTTGATATAAAACCTGATCTATTACTATAAAACCTCTTCTGTTCTTTTTGGAGTACTTAATTCTGAGGTAAAGATTCAGTCTGCCCCTGTCAAAGGTTTAACTGAGTTAGTCCTATCATACCACTGTGTCTTCTGTCCTAGGTAATCCTAACAGTTTCACGCAAAAATATTCGCCTGCTGTCCTGATTTGGCAATATGCAGCATACTGTGGGACTACAACACATTTAAGTGACAAATTTGTAAGAACAGAGCCACAGATACTTTTCAATAACTTCCAAAATCATGGTGATTTCTCTAGTGGGTTCCTTAGACTTCACCATCACAAATTACTACTCAAGAAGAATAGAGTTTGCATCTATACAGAAATATGATGCCAGCCATGGCTGGGATATTTTTACAGGGAAGGTAAAAACTGAGTAATAAAAATGGTGTGAGATTAAATAATTGAAAATGTGGAGTCGTGTACTTCTAAAAATATCTGACGTACACTTAAAGCTAATCACTTGGAAATAGGTAAGGAGGATGACATCTCTGTAGTGCTTCTATGTAACAGGGTAACAAGGTCCTGGTATACACAGGAAAGGTATTTTCAGCTAACAGAGAAAAAAGCTTAGCTGAAGACACTGGTTATGTGCAATGTATGAACAATTATTTGAAGGCAAGTTCAAGAAAGAGTGACTGAAAATAGAATAAATGCAACAATGGAAAAGACTGGAGCATAGGAGGGCTTGTAATGAAAGAGTAAAAGAGCTCGGCTAGTTTAGCGAACAGAAGACTGAGTAAGACTGTGTAAACGTAGGTGTGAAATAGCAAGATGGGAGAACTGTTAATTCAGTTAGAACTCGGTTTATTTAAGAACTCGAAGGCAGAACTAACTTTGAAAATAAGTAAATTGCAAAACAGAAAGGAGTCCCAAAATATTACTGAAGTGAGGTTTAAGGATGGCTCTCAAATCAGAGTAATGAAAGCAAAAACCCACTCTAAAATTACTGCTTTTGAGATTAAGGGTGATTTAAGAAAATAATGGTTTGGTATGGTGCCTACAGTAGCAGGAGGCTGGACCTGACAGCGCAGGGTATTCTTCTTAATCTAATGTTTCTGAGCCTAGGAGTCAAAAGTCACCCTCCTAGAAGCAACCAGGCTTGAACTTGAGTTTGATCTGTGTTACAAGTATTGGAATGGTATGTGCATGTTAACCCCCCCTGTTAATTGCAGCCATGGAAAAGATACGAGGTTGTTAATGTTAAGTCAAACTTTAGTCTTGTTTATTTTCATGTAATGAAATGCAAAATGCACATCAGTGCAGAATTTGGGTTTGCCATCGTCAATTTTTTTAATAAAGAAGAGGTCCTTGAACTAGAAGTTTGCAAGGTCTAATGTGCTAATGCACATTAATGACTTAGGCTGGACCTTGCTGTTATTGAAATCACTGAATACTCCTTGTTTACCTTGATGGTAAAATAATCTAGTTACTAAAATTTACTTTACCATTTACTGAATTCTACTGTTTTTTGAAGCAAGTACTAGTTTGCTTAGAATGGTGTTCTGTTATAAACTATACTTAATGTAGTAATGTAGAATTAAATATGAGGGGATACTTCTTGAAGTGAGATGCACACTTTTAAAGAAAGAGAAACAACATAATTAGGTACAGCTAAATGTTATTATGTAGATTACTAGTACAATAGACAGCCATTTAGCCTTGTGAGTGTATCCAATATTACCAAAGTATATTGGCAACTTCTTATCCCTAACAAGAGTTGGTCTCCCCATTAAGGTAAACTACACAGTAAAAGTTACCTCTGTAACACTGACATGTTGGTCAAGCATTGAAGTTCAAGGTTAAGTCAAAAGTTTCTTTCAAAATAAACAATCAAAAAAAAAAAAAA
>VZTQ01014005.1:8829-39570 GCA_013400755.1 Pelecanoides urinatrix
TGACCTTAGAGGTCTTTTCCAACCTTCATGATTCTATGATTCTATGATTCTATGATCCCACTCTGTGCTGGACCTTCCTGGGCTGCAGAGAGGGTTAGTGCAGCCCGTGCAGCCACCTGCTGCTACCGATCCCTGTGGCATGGTCAGTCCCTTGGGACTGGGTGCACCCGGGACATGGCAGAGACATTTCCTGGGGCTCTTTCTCCCTGAGTGCTGGGGCTGGGAGGAGGTGACTATGTCACTCCTTCTCCCCATAGACAAAGCACGAGGATCTTGGAGACAATTAGCTGCAAACTTCTAGGGGGTTGTAGGTAGTGCTTGAAAGCTAGCTGGTGCCCGACTACAAGCTCCTAAAAGCCTCATTAATCTTAGATGCACCTACTCCTCCTTAATAAACCAGTCATGTTGTCACATGTTATTTCAAGCTTTGCATAATTGCAGGATACCATAAAACCTATTAACTCTCCCTTGGCCTCCAGGGCTGTCAAGATCATGCCAAAGTAAACAAGTGAGGTTATTGAGCAAGTAGGGAGAAACAATAACACAGGCACATCCATCCACCCACGCGTAGAGTCCCACATGTATGTGCTCCTGCTGCCCTGGCCTGTCCAAAACACACAGCTGCCCCCCATAGCTCCTACCCCAAACGTCACTGGCACCATGGTTCAGAGGTTGGGAGATGGCTGTGCCTTCTGCGGGATGGATCCCACCACCCTGGCTCAGGTCTCTGTGACTTCTCAGCTTGAAGAGAACATTCTTGTCCTCCCCCGAGCACTGCAGGGTGGGGGACCCAGCTCCCTGCTGTTGGGGTAGAGGATGGTTGAGCTCTACAGGTTGCTGGGCTGCAGGGAAACATCCACGGGGCCAGGGCAAGTGCAGAAAAGAGAGAGTCTGAATAAAAGATCTGGATAAAATAAATAAGAGGAGCTGAACACCTCAGCTTAGACTTGACATTAGGAAGCATTTCTTTACCGAGAGGATGGTCAAACATTGGAACAGGCTGTAGAGAGGTGGTCAATGCCCCATGCCTTTCAGCGTTTAAGAAGCATTTGGACAATGCCCTTAATAATATGCTTTGACTTTTGGTCAACCCTGAAGTGGTCAGGCAGTTGAACTAGATGATCACTGTAGGTCCCTTCCAAATGAAATAGCCTGTTCTGTTCAGTTCTGTTCTGTTCTATTCTGTCTACCTGACTCTGCTACCCCCGACAGGTTTCCAGAAAAAAATAAAAAAGAAAATTCAACGCATGAAGATCCGTTTACACTTTGCTGCTATTTATCTTGTGCCACAGCATTTTCTATAGGGGTTAGATCCACTTATGTGACCCAATGATTTTCCCCTGATCAGAAAGTTAGTCTTGACTGCACATACTTGATAATTCTCTCCCATAGACCTGGTGACTTGTTGAAGCAGCAGCCTGTCAGCAATTGCATTTTATTACATGTGAAAAAGATGTTGCACATCTGCCAACCTTTTTCTAAGGAATGTGAGAGGATTTTGATGAGGGACCATAAAAGCTGAAGCTCAGCCCTGTGCATGCATCCTCGTGCTGCCAACAGAGGAGAGGTGTTGTGTGCACACACGTGCTCTGATTAGGTGACAGAAATGCCTGCTCATCCCCATTTTTCGTTTGATGAAAAACATTTGCTTTCCCTGCCCCGTTCAGGAGAACCGGCACAACAAGAAGACTCCAGGAGACTCTCACCTGTGTTTTTCCATTGGATAAGGATTCATGAACGGCCTTCATAAAGGGGTAATTTTGTAGGTCAGAGATTGCCTGAATAAAACACCTCTCAGCTCCTTTATCCAACCCAACTGCGCCCCAGGAGACCTCTGAAACAATAGATTCTCTAAGGATCCTTTTTGTGATGGCCTTCTAGCTCATGAGATCTTACACATAGCTTGGATTGCCCAAAGTAACCATGGCTTGAAGATGACACAGTCACAAATAATGAAAATTATTGTGCTTGGAGAGCTGATTTTCCAAGAGTAGATCAGAACAGGCTGGTTTGTTTAGCATAACAAAACATCTAGGACAGGACCAACTGCCCATAGAAATACCACCTCAGAGCAGGGAGAAGCAAGAGCAATATTTTATTACAAATGTGGTTTCTGACCATCATAGCAGTGAGGGTTTGGAACAACCTCCTGCTAGCAAAGCCACAAGCATGCATATACTTTAGACGAATTTTTTTTCGTTAAAGGAGTGATAAGAAGAAGTAAGGATATGGGTTGGGTCTTATAAGCTTAGGAGACCCTTTACGTGTGCTTGTTGAAGTTAGCAGTAAAAGCCCCTTGAGACACCTAGACTTGCTTCCTATGCATGAGGAACCCCAACTGTCCCGCGAGATCTTTGCACAGAGCTGGCACAGCAGAATTGAGCTTGCAGAAAACCCTATCATGATTTGAGGACATCAGCAGGTAAAAATACACCTCCTAGTTGCATTCTCCAAAGGCAAAGATAAACTAGATCCCTTTCCCAAGCTGGCCATGACTGGTGGCTGACAGTAGCTTGTTTAAAATCCCATCTTTTCTGGGGTAGAAGTCAGATGTCTTGTTATTAACTCTCCCTTCCTCACCAGGATGGCTTTTCTCCTCTGCTGTAAACGTATCAGAGTTTGTCTCTATCTCCTGGGTGTTTGTTTCTCTTTCAGTTTTGGATGTCATCCCCAAAACGCAGTGACAGTTGTCTTTACACTAAAAACACCTCTTCCCCTGTGTCTTCTCTCCCCAGAGCCAGGAGATGGGCAGCAGCCAGGAAAGATTAAAAACAAATTCTGGCGTGTTTTTAGCCCAGCTTTATAAGGACATGGCTCATCTGATCATGGATTTGTGCGTGCACAGGTAACAACATACAGCTGCTGGTTTGAATTCGTTGCATGGCAAGAGTTTGTGAAGTCCCTGTGGATTTCAGAAAAACAAATATTCAGATGGAAGAGACTCTACTGAAACCTTCACTGTGACTGAAGACAGCTCAGCCCTTTTTAGGGCTTCAGAGGCTCCATGACGAAGAGCTACATCAAAGCACGTTGTTAATGAGGCTTTGCTGTTCTGCCACTTGCATCAGCTCGTGGCGAACACGTCCTGGTGCCACTGGGAACGTGGAGCCCACTGCACACTGTGGGTTGGTGCTGCTTGCTGGGAGTGGTGGCACATCCCTCTGCAAGCATCTCCCATCACTTCTGCCTCACAGCCACCCTCTGAAATCCTGCCACTGCCTGGAGGAGAGTTTCGACTGGCAAAGTGCCACCCGCCCCCAGGATTTCACATAGGCAAGTGGAAAAACGTTGTGCCTCAGCCTGTGTTTGTGCCTCGTCTGGGGAACCAGCCGAGCGGCAAAGGTGCGTGCATAGCAGCAGGGCTCAAAGAAGGTGCAAAACTTCTCCCAAGCATCAGGGTGCTGCTCACCCTGCTCCTCTCAAGTCCAAAAGTACTGCAGAAGCAAATGAACCAACATGAGCAACTTGACATCACTCCATCTCCTTTTCCAGGTGATCTTTTGTATCTCATTCCCAGATTATTGGGCAAAAGCAATTTCTTTTGCAAGGAGATGAAGGGATGTTCAGGCCATTCCCAACCACAGCTGACAACAAGGCAGGAGTGAGCTCTACTGCTCCAAACACTGGTGACTCCAGGGCAAGGCTGTGCGCTAAAACAAGAGTCGGACAATGCATCAGTTCTGGTGTGCCATCGCTGATGTGACTGAGGGCACATGAAATCGCCCTTGCGATGGGGAGGAATGGCCTGAAGACATGAAAAATATATTCACACCTTGCATTCAGAGACCCGCTGGCCAAAGGGAGCATGTAGTGGTTTTGTTCAGGTGACTGGGTTGATTTTCGGGACTCTGACCAATGGATTTTGTGTGCTATGACCTTCGGTTGCCTTTAACATTATGGATCGTCATGGATGGCAACAATATGTGCACGAGGGACTAGTGCAAAATTGGTTCACTCCAAGGCTCATTGTCCTTACCCACATTTATTAAGTGTATTCAGAAACTTAAAGCTCAGTCGGCACTAAAGATGTGTTGCAGGACCGTGCCTGGAGCTACGTGACAATCCCTGGCTGTGTAATAGGGGTTGACTGGGGAAGAGCATCAGGATCCAGACCAGCCTCAGAGAGGGCACAGAATGATTAATTGACACGCCTTGTGTTTTTTAAAACCTCATGGCAAACTGTAGACTGGAACCCGAGGGAACGGGGGTGAAGACATGCCGGGAAGGCAGTTCATGCACACACAGGCCATCTCCCCCATCCTTTTACAATACTCTGAGCATCCCTCTGAAGTTCAAGTGACCCTAAATGACTTTGCTAAATTGAGATACCAACCACGATGCTGTGCTTGCCTCCCTGCCCCCTCAGCGTATCTGTTTCAGAAACCCAAAATTTTCCTTTCACCTCGTTTTTAGGGAATTTGTCTTGTTCTCAGACCTGGAGTCATAATGAATAAAGAGGTTTCAGATTTATGTTCCCCTGGAATTAGGGATGCGAGACTAGTGCAGGAGAGCAATGAAGACATCTGAGAGAGGATGTGCCGGCGTGTCAGAAGCAGCCATTCCAAGTCATACACTGCCTACTATGGAAAAATAGATCTATTTTAAGAAGGGAAAAAAAAGTGCACATGATAGGTTTTAGATGAGAAATAATTTGGGAGTGATATTGAAAATGATATCACTCCTGCTGCACTTCAGTTCTGCCAAGCGCATTCTATAATTAATAACTACTTCAGATGAAGTGACTTTCTTTTGAATGTGCAGTATTAAACATTTAAACCCCTATCTGTAAATATAAGACTGTAGCAGATATCTCCGTAAGTCTTGCACCTACATGCTAATGTATATTTATATTCTAGGCAGGTATTTTTAGCAAGAACTACAAGTTCTTTCTGTATTTGATTACATCAGAGCTCTGTTTTACATTAAATATCTGGACCACAAAAATATTCCCTTCTTTTTCTCTTGGAGTTTTGCAGTAAATTCTGCCCTAGTCTCCCCTCTTTTCTTTCATGCCCACCTGGATTACTGCACCTTTGAAGAGGGCTGCATAGTTTTTTTTCCCTCTCGCCCTCCCAAAGAAGACCAAATTTATGTAATTAAAAGAAATAAAGCAGCAAAACAGCTCCTGGTGTTTCCCAACCTGCAGCTTGAGCCAGCCTGCAATCAGGGCATGCCAGGATAATTACCACCACTCACGGCTATGCGTGATGTGACTAGTGTCCTGCTACAACAAGTGGAAAGCAACTGCAGATGATCCCTACTGGAAACCCCGGTCCTTTAAGTATTGATCATGCTCTTTATAGCTTTGCTCTCCCACAGCACCAGTGATGCCATTGTGGGAATCTTGCCCAAGTCGAAGAGGCGTGATTGAACCTGGGTCCTGAGCCAGCCCAAGCCAAGGCTGGTTGTGCGCTGTGTTTCCAGAGGAGGAACTCTCCTTTGAAAAATCCACTCCACCTTCAAGCCTTGTGGAGCTCACAAGGAAAGGCCACCCAAGGCAGACATATTGTCCTGATGGGGAGGGACTCAACAGGGTATATCAGTTTGAATATCCTCACCAATGTGGGTCTGCAAACACCTCCCTGAAAGTTTGGTCTCTGTCGTGCTTTACTCTTTCATTTCTAGAAGGATGAAAGCATTTGCAGATTTGCAACTGAAAGCAGGTGATGCAGATCAGGGCTGCACATCTGTAGGGCTGCCCCACATTTGCAGAAGGGCTAGAAAGGTGATGGAAGAGGCAACTTCTTGGCCAGATAAAGCATAAGGCATCGAGGAGTGCCCTCAAGTCTGGAGACAAAGTCTCTGGACATGCACAGAATGACTGCTGGGAAGAACAAGCCCCCCGAGGGGCAGGTAAAATCCTTCAACACAGCAACAGCAGCGCTGCATGCCGCCTGCTGCGAAGCCTCATCTTGCAGGGCCGAGAGGCTGCAAGTCTTTTTATGGCCCTTTGGAGACACATCTCTCTCTGTTCTATTTTATTCAACCTATATTTAAACTTCTCCCTCCGTTTGTCCACTTGACCCAGTGACGCAAAAGTCTGCCAACTCCTTTGAATCCCCTGGCAGTGTCCTGCGTTTGCTGGGGCAGTGGTGCTTGCTGGGTTTAACTCCTAGAAACCAAATAGCAAGAATAAATAAAAGCAATAACCAAAGCAGCAGCAAATCAAACTTCGCAAGGGCTCTCAGTGACGACTGTTCAGCCTGTGGCTTACGGCTAACACAGTGTGAACAGATGAATATTAATGCACGAGGACATTTTGTACCCCTGACGCTCTGTGTGAAGGGCTTTTCACCTCGCCTAATCTAGGAACGTATTACAAGTGCTTTGAAGCTCAACCCTGCCTTTGACTCTGTTTTGGCTGCAGTAGAAGCTGGCTGCTCTGGCGATGGAGCCGCATTAACAGGCAAGTCACGGGTGACGGGAGAGACTCAGCGTAGTGTGATACGGGATGCTCACAGCCAGCGACACAAGGAGGGCAGTGGTCCCCACCCGCAGCATCTTTGCAGCACAGAACGGACCCCAAATGCTCCCAGCTGCCTGCTTGCCTTGCTGTGCTGAGCTCAGCCGCTTTCTCTTTGCCTGCAAGAGAAGCTGCACTAACAAACCCCCCATTTCTCTCTGTGCATGCCCCAGATGAGCCTCCAGTAGCCACTGGACAGTACTTTGCCCTTCTGCCACCCTTCTCCCCTTCCTCTTCTAATAGGGATAGCCTTAAATCTAGCTCTTCCAAGGAGTATTTTTGCATTCCCTTGCTTGTCCCCTTCTGTAGCTTTTCCCCTTTCTGGCATAAGGCAGTTGGAAAGCAGCCAAAGACGTGCCCTCCCTGCAGCCCGTGCTGCCCCATGCTCCCTTCCCGGGCGAAGGCTGAGCGCACAAGAAAGATGCTACAGGCTGAAAACTGGAGGATCCAACTTTATTTGCTAGATTCTCACCCAGAAGGGAACCCTCACCTTCCCAGTCCCTCTGTATCCAGACCCTGCCCCATCTGCGTGATGGAGGAAAGTTCAGCCCACGTTAGCACAGCACAGGACCCTGCAGCCAGTGTGGAAAGGGGCCACTGGGGACAGTGACTTACTCCAGAGCTTGAACCCAGGATGGAAAAGGTGATATGACCTAAGGATGGCAATGATGATGGTTTGCTTCTGGTCTGACACGTCAGACTGTTTTTGGAGCAAGGAAACAGAGAACAGACGAGTGGGAAGCAGAAGCTGGTGCTCTGTGTCTGCAAGGGTGGGTGTAATATCAGTAATTGAGTAGCTCCCAATCTTTAGCCTCTCAATGGCATTTTTCCTCCCCGTAGACCTCAGCATTGAAAGGGTGTCTCAGGGAAGCTGTGGCTGTTTTAGTGAAGCACGGAGCAATTCACCTCCAGAAAAAAAAGGGCTTATCAACATCCCGAGCCCCATGTTTGCACAGGGTCCTCTGCCAAGGAATGCAACGCCGTGTCAAAGTTTTCTTGCAAATGGTACTGAGACAAACCTTAAGAAACAATTATCTCTGTGCGATGAAGAAAAAAAGTCCCCCTGATTATTTCTTTAGTTCCCTGGCTGCTGTCTTATGGAAACAGAGTAAAAATGGACTTTGCTACAGAGGAGGTTGCAGGGATGGCATGAACACACAAGGATGGTGCACGGGATGGACCCATGCTCCACTCTGCCCTTGCTCTTGCAGGTTGTCCCCTGGACGAGCCTTGGCAATAGGAACAGAGCAAATGGCAAGTTCCCCAGCTCTCCCTCACTAGAGAGGGCTGCGAGCTGGGCACGACTGGCTCATTTGTATCCGCTTCCACTCTGTCTGGTTTTACAGCAGACAGGGCATCAAAATCAATCTTACAGCTGCTCCAAGGAAGAACAGAGCAAATCCCCAGCTGGGACCTGTTAACTGGTTTAAGTGGAGCCATTGACTCTTCCCAGAGTTGAGGGTCTGGGATAAGCATTACATTTCTTTTCCTCTGGTCCCTGCTGTGAAGGGACAGGGGAGGGCAGAGTAACTGAAGTTGTTGCTTGAAATGGTCTGTAAAACATACGGGAAGGGAAATCCAGGAGCTCTGATTGCAACCCAAACTCAGGCAAAGGGCTGATGAAGGTTTTGGCTAGCCAAAGTCCTCAATTTGTTTTTGCAGGTCTAACTTGCCCTGGCCTGTTAGTCCAGGGCATGTTTTGAGCTTTCTAGAAATACGTTAGAATCATAGAATCGTAGAATCATTAAGGTTGGAAAAGACCTCTAAGATCATCGCGTCCAACCATCAACCCAACCCCCCCATGCCCACTAAACCATGTCCCTCAGCGCCTCATCTACACGTCTTTTAAATCCCTCCAGGGATGGGGACTCCACCACTGCCCTGGGCAGCCTGTGCCAAGGCCTGACCACTCTTTCAGTAAAGAAATTTTTCCTAATGTCCAATCTAAACTCAACACATGAAGGCTGAGCCCTTCTGAACTCATTCCATAACTTATTCTAGACACAGCTAATTGCCAGCTCTCTGCAATTGCAAACGACACTCTGTTGAGCAGGTAGTGAGAGGGGACCAACATCCATCTGCTGCTCTGACTGGAGAGATGGCACCAAAACTGCAAAGAAAATAAACCAAGCTCCTGATGGGACAATTGCAGGATTTTTTGGGGGGGTTGTGCACAGGAATATAACAGAGGCTCACAGACACAGGTTGTGTGGAAGCTCGAGGAGACCTGGGAAAAAAAGCACTGTCCACATCCAGCGTGCATACAGCCTCTGCTCTTGCTGAGGGTGACCCCAGAGCACCAGCTTTGATGGCACCTTCCAGGCCCTCCTGCTGTGCAGAGCCGCGGTGCTTCATCCAATACTGCTCCCCACAGAGGAAAGCTGTAGGGGGAGATGTGGGTCCTGGGGACCAGAAGCAGCTGAAGGTGAGGAACATCTGCTTAGCAGCTGGAAACTGGAAATTGGAGGGTTTTAGGTCCAGGTACCCAAACTTTTGGCTTGAATCCACTTGAATTCACAGCATTGAAGATGGGTGAAGCCACACGTCAGCGAAGAAGGTTATTCCCAAGGTATCTAAGAGTTCACGAGGCAGCTTGGCAGAGAGAGGAATGGGGATGTTTTTGGCTGAAGCGTGGGCACTTGTGGCATTACAGAGCACACTGGAGGAACGTGCCAACAACCATGGTCATCAGACCCAGCGCTGCAGAGCTCCTTCCCGCCCCATTGCTGCTCCTGTTGTCATCGGTGCAGAGGTCAGTGTAGCAACATGACTTGGGTTTTTTTGCCCCTATCCCGTCATAGGAGCGGCATTCCTCCTCACAGCTTCTGGTTACAGTGATGTTGCCAAAAAAGGGGTAACCTGAAACGGAGAAATTGGAGAGGGGGAGAAGAATAAGAGAGAGAAAAAAATGGTAAAAGAAGGTGCAGGCAGCTGGCATCGAGAAACACTGACTGTGCAATGGAGGGGAATTAAAAGTAAAGTGTTTATAGGTAAATAAAGGCAAATAAGGGGTTGAGCATCTCTAATCCATAGGTGGTTATAATCCAGACTGCTCTTTTAGGAACAGATCTACTGTTTCTCCCTTCTGCCTCCTCCCTCTCTCCCTCCTGCTCCTTCTATAGTTATTCTAGCGTGGACAAGGGACACAAGTCCCTGTGTATTTTGTTCAGGTGAGTTGCTCCTGCAATGGGTGTGCAAGGTGGCAGTGCCAAGAAGCACAGACCTAACGCTGGCATGGTCGCTGGTGAGACAGTTGGTGCTAGGTGAAAGCATCTACAAACAAGGAGAGAGCCCTTGGGTTTCTGCGATATGTTTGCACACATCTATAGGTTCAGGGTCCGTAAGGGCATAGGGGTAGGAAAAGCAAAACAGACCGAGCAAGCAGGATGAGTCCTGTAGGCTTCACTATGAGGCTCTGAATCTGATGGATTTCTCTCCTTCCCACTCCAAGGTTGGATGACACCACCTGGGTTCTTAAAGGGAAGTTAAAGGATAATCCAAGCTGGGAATGGGAGGGGGAAGAGGGAAGCGTGGCCAGCAGGTGGAGGGAGGTAATTCTGCCCCTCTACTCTGCTCAGTACAGGAAAGAGATGGACCTGTTGGAGCGGGTCCAGAGGAGGTCACAAAGATGATCAGGGGGCTGGAACACCTCTCCTATGAGGAAAGGTTGGGGTTGTTCAGCCTGGAGAAGAGAAGGCTCCGGGGACACTTTCTTGCAGGCTTTCAATATTTAGGCGGGGCTTATAAGAAAGAAGGGGACAGACTTTTTAACAGGGCCTGTAGCGGTAGGACAAGAGGTGATGGTTTTAAACTAAAAGAGGGGAGATTTAGACTAGATTTAAGGAAGAAATCCTTTACCGTGAGTGTGGTGAAACCCTGGCCCAGGTTGCCCAGAGAGGTGGTAGATGCCCCATCCCTGGCAACATTCAAGATCAGGTTGGACGGGGCCCTGAGCAACCTGATCTAGTTGAAGATGTCCCTGCCCATGGCAGGGTGTTGGACTAGACGACCTTTAAAGGTCTCTCCCAACCCAAACCCTTCGATGATTCTATGATTCTAAGTTCATGAGGTAATTTGGCCCACGAAGGATGCATCTCTCCTCAGGAGAACTCACAGCAAGCAAAGAAACGTACCTGTGTCTACGGAGTGCAGCGTTGTTGTGCACACGATGGCTTTCGGGGGGCACAGGGTGGTTGTTTTGCACTCATCGATGTTCATTGGTTCCTTGCACGTGTAACATCGTAAGGAGTGGGCTGCAGAGGGGAACAGAATGGGTTTGAGGTGGTCGCAGCAGCGAAGACAGACAGCAAGTCTGCAGCTTCTCTGCTCTGTGGTGGGGACTATGTGCTGGTCAGTGCTTCATCCCCCCTTGACCAAGAAACAGTGGCCTAAGAAACTAAGCACAGCTGGAGGCAGTGGCAAAGCTTGGACATGTCAGGGGGGAAAGATCAAAGCCCAACACCAAAGATCAAGGATGGTGTTGCGGGAGTTGAGCGTGATCACTACCTTGGGGGTTCAGCAGCCCCAAAAGAGCAGGGATCTAGAGAGACCTATTGCTTGAACAGCTTTGATAGGATCTTTGCATCCTCTGTAAGAGATGCTGTAACCGAGAGCAAAATAGCTCCTTCTGTTGAGAGCAGCATTCACCAGCACCGAAAGACTGGCACTTCCCCCGTCCCTCCACCCACAGTGACAGCTCCTTCGTGCTTGTTTAGCGGGATTTCTGCAGACCTTAGTAACTGAGAGCAGAATTATAAATGTCAGAGCTGTACCAGAGATCCTAAGGGATGAATATGGCCTAAAACCCACTTTCATCAGGGGCTACTGCTGCTTTTTAAATGGGATGATGCTACAAAGCTCTTGCTGGCTGCCCGCTGACACAGGGATACCTTTACATATGCATTGATCACAGCGGCTGCTCAAAAGTCTGGGTACAAGACCTGTCCGTCTACAGCTGGCAGATACCGAGTGTGCATATTTTTTGGAGTCATGCTGCTGTGGCTTGATGACAGAAACCAGCCTGGTTTGATATTTTCTATCCTACCCGCCTTCCACCAATACGGCAGCTGAAGAACCACCCAAATGTGTCCACTGCCATCTATTGGTAAAATTGCAGAGAGACGATGTTTTCTTGTTATAGTTCTGCCGCGTCTGCTGTTAGAGAGAAACCTCTGGGCCTTTGTGATAAGGATAAACATTTTTGAAGGCAGTTGTTTGAAAATCTGACTCCAGAAAGAATTTTCAGGGCATCTACTTCTCTTAGCAACTCCTTTGGAAAATTCAGCGGTGCAATAGAGCCTACACGATGCAAAAGCTTTCTTCGTCCTCTTTGCAGAGGTAGGAAGGGCTTTTTAATGTGAGCAGTGGTGGTGTTCTTGTGGCCGTATCCTTTGTAAACAGGTGCGGTGGAGCCAACCCCGTTTACCCGAGCTGGGAACCTCAGTAGATCCCTTCCAAATGACCCGTGAGAGGTTGTTTTAATATTTTAACATATAGTGCACACTGAGAGAGAAAACACAACGTTGTCAACCTTGCAAGCATAGGGATGTTTGTGAGTGTGGAGGATTTGCTCACGTATGGATGGAGAAGTGCTGGTTTAAAGCATTTGAGAAACTCATCTGCAACCTTTGGGTTGAGCTGGTTTCTAAACCTCATCGTTTTCACAGGTGAACAGGGCAGTGCCATGGGCTTTTGGGGAGGGGTTACTTCCAGTTAAGAGCAGGTTTCAGGAAGAAAACCATCAGCCCCCTTATCTTTCACTGACTCTGGGTGGGGGACTCAGAGGACACTGGTTTTGTGGGAAGGTTGCAGTGGAAGAGGAAAGCCCAAAACCATAAGGACCAGAGCAGAAGAGAAGAACTGAACGTAGAGGATAGTGCTGCGTCCTGATCTGAGGCCAATAATTCACCATCCATCACTGTCCAACAGTACTTTCTACCCCTTGATTTCAAACCTCTGGAAGATGAATGGTCACAGACATATTCCTCAGCTGCAAGAGCTGTGCCTAGACCAGCTGCCTCCACTGGATCATCCCAGAAAAGCCATTTCTGCCTCCATCTCAACTATAAAGCAAAGGATGGTGATGTCTTTCTGTTTCCATAAAGCGCTCCAAGACCTGTGGGTGGAAACCTGCTCTGTCAGTTCCTCAGCAACCCCATTAAATCCAGGACAGAAGGAGGAAAAAACCCACATAATATCTATAATATATATTATAACATATTACATATGTTATAATATAATACATACATATTATAACACATAATAATAATATTTCCACCTGTGAAATTTCTTGAAAGAAAGAAAAAAAAAAACCCAGCAGGTACTGAAATGTAAAAAATTGCAGTAGCTGTAAAGAAGTAACCGCACCTGTCCAGGTTCAGCCCTGTGGTGGGTTTGACCCAGAGCATGTCCTTCAGCCAGCAGCTGGGTTTGCTTTAGAGACAAGTAGAAGGAGTAATGACTGTAGGGGGATTAAAAAAAGCAGTGCAGCCTGAAGAAGAGTCCAAAACCACTCCCATGCATAAAGAATTGCAAGGTGTTTCAGCCTTCTTCCACTTGTAACCCTTTGAAAGATCTCCATGTAGCCATGCCTCCAGATGGAGGTGTTCGACCCCTGCCCAGGCTGTCTTTCCTCTGAGATCTTTCAGAGTCCCATGAAAGCAGCCTGAGTATCCCTAGGGCCCATGGGCTGTAGGATAAAACTGACTGGGTTGGTGTCACCCCAAGGATGACTCTGTCCCAGGCCAAGGATATATTTGCAGTGGCTCACAAATAGATGGAGTAAGAACACAGCGATGACCAGACCTTGCTGCCAGCTTGCCCAAGATCCAGATCCATCAGAGACCAAACCTCAACAGACCCAGAAGAATTGCCTATATCCTAATCTCTAGAAATGTCAGGCGAATTTGGAACCGGTGGTTTAATGAACCTTTACAAAATCCTTGGAGTTATTTCTCAAACCCTCGCCCATAACCATACTGAAGCCTCACCCTCTGGTTTTCAGAGCTTCCAGCAGCCAGCTGAGAGGTTTTAGGGATGGCAAGAGCTCGGGTTGAACATATCTCATCCCATCCCTGAGGGGACAGGTTGGCAGCTTAAGTAGAGGCTGTCGGTTCAAGTCCTTGCCCATGCTTGCGCTGCCCTGTGCCATGCGGTTGTCATTTACACATTAGTCTTACAAAGCAGCGTGTCGGTCCCCTCCACCCCGGGGTGCGGTGTGAGAAGAGACGGGTGACAGGCGACCACCTATGGGTCCCAACCATACGCACGGCTCTCCGTCAGGCGTCACGGCTCTCCCCACCAGGAATACTAACCCCCTTTCCTCGTTTCACCCTCTCCGTTGACCTTCTTAAATACATAAATGCATTATTTCCCCTACCTGGGGATTACCAGCTCTTTCTGCATCGACATCTTTCCCCTCCCCTCCCAGGCATTTCCCAGGGGGTCCCTGCAGTGTTGGGAATGCAGAGGTCTTACCCAACTCCACGTATGCCAGGCCAAGCAGGAGCCCAACCAGAAGTGTCTTCATGCTGAGAGCAGATCCTTGCAGCCAGGACAGTAAAGGAGAGCTGTTCCCAGGTAGCTTTATATGTTTTTCCACCCTCCACCTCCTGTTGATCCTGTGGGCGGATTCCCTCAGGGTGATCAGGGGAGAGCTCAGCTCCAGTCTGGATTGGGATTTGTAGAGGAACAAGTTCCCCGAGGAGGTGACGTCACCGCAACGAGCAGACTCCTGCCATACGTCGTCTCTTCTTCAGGTTTATGTCCTGGGGCTGGTCCCATGGAAAAGGAAAAACACAGCTTGCACTGCAAGGGGTGGCCCCACGCCGGTGCTTGGATGGGGCATGTGACAAGGTATGTTTGTTCCTTCAAGTCTGGCTCCGCGAGCCGAGAGCTGGGTTGTGTCATGCGTGTTGCATTGGGCAACAAGAGCCAAGATGCAAGTGGCAGCAGGCTGGGCTTCCACACGTGTTGGCTCAACCTCACCAAAACCTGTGCCATGTTTTCATGCCTACTGCTCTCCGGGCTGGCAGGCGGGAAGTTGGCATGGCTGGCTTTGCCCAAAGCATGTCTATTTTCCCAAATCCAGTGCAAAAGCAAGCCCGGTTTCTGGCTCCCAGGGGTTTAGTTATTAACTGAGCCCTGGTGCTGAGCTGTTGGGTATGGGAGTCACTGAAAGGCCAGTGGAGGTGAGGATGGGAGATGGTGCTTCCAAGTGTGGGATTTGGATATATCATTTTGTTTCAGGTCCCGGGTCATGCTGGCAGAGCAGGGTGCTGTGCCTTCTTTTGTAAACTATTTACCAAATTTTATTTTGAAGCTGGGAAATAAATGCAACATGGAGAAATGGATCAATTTTCCCATTGCAGCACCTTCCTGATAGAAAATTTCACTTTATGCATTTCAAGGCAACCCTTTCAAACATAATTTTTTTTTTTTTCTTGTATCTTATATAATATTTGTGGAAACAGTTTAAAAAGCTTAAAGTTAGGGAGAAATGTTTTGCTCCTCCCTTTTGACTGAGCCAATAGCATTTTATATTTCATAGGAAAAGTTGATAGACTTTTTGTTGGGTTTGTTGTGATCCAGAGTGGAAAACCCCAGCATAACGCAATTTCCCATGAAACAGCTGAAGAAGCCAAAGAAGAAAAGTTTGTGAATCACTGTGAAGCACTCGGAGGCTTCAGGGATGGAGACAAGGTGAGTGCACAAGCTGATTTAATGACTGGGGGTTTGCTTGTCGCAGGCTTGTTGCGGTGATGCGTGTGGGCATTGCTACCATTTCCAGCAGCCTATCCTTTTTCCCAGTTTGAGAATGGGGCTTTTTGGGAAAGTGCTGCTCCCTAAAGGGTTCTCAGTAACTTGAGAAGCATTGCTAACGAAAATTTCCACAGTCATGGATGACACAAACCTGACTGAGCTGGGGCAGCTGGATCAGTACTGTGCCGTGGGAAAGGGAGGGAAAGACGTGCACCCTAACGCTCACTTGGCTGTGAGAGTGAAAGCCATCATTTATCTTTATTTTATCTTGCTGTGCTGTCAGAGACCAGGTGCATAAAGAAAAACAACGCAAACATACTTCCCTGGGTATATCGGAAAGACTCTGCGCTGTGAAAGCCACCAGACCTGGTTACATCCAGATCCTTCCTTTTAACTGGGCAGTTCAAGGCACATTTGAGCAATATCTTAATTAACAGCCATGAAAATGGAAAAAAATCCAGTGCTTTAAGCATTCGAGGTGGTTATGCCTCAATAGGTAAGCACAGCGGGGTTGGCACTCTAACGTTCACAACATTAAAAGGCTGCTTGGCAGATAACGTGTAGCTTGCAGAACTGGAGATGTCCACACAGACCATGTTGTAATGGTCTGCTTGAAAGGCATTCCATACTGGGAAAGCCTTGGAATAAATCAGTGTGGTTAAAGGAATAGTCATATAAATAGGAAACGAAATGAGTCTGTCCAGCTTGGTGGAGGCTGTCCATCACTGCGGTGTCCGGACATGGGATGCATCAGCGTGGTAGGATAATTTGCCTCTGGCCACTGCAAAGCCACTTAATTCTGTCTAATGGCTTCAAAAGGTTGGAGATCTGGCCGTAAGGCAGAGGATCGGGAAACCACCAGAGCTGGGGTTGTTAAAGCTCCTGCAGACTGGCTGAGTGTGCAGCAGTGCCAGACTTCAGGGAGAGTGAAGTTGGGAGCATGCCAGTAAAAATGCGGAGGAAAGGGAAGACCTACAGGTATTAGTTGATCTAAAGATAACTAGGAGCCTCCGGTAAGATAGAGCCCTGAAAACAAACACAAACAACCAAGACAAACAAACACAGGTGATGTCAAGTTGTGTGTTGGGGTGTAAGGGAGGCTGTTAGCAGGGTGATTAGGGAAGTACTAGCACCCTGGCATGAAGCCCTGGTGGTTTCTCACCTGGAATTTCATTGTCCCTGTCAAGAGAAAATAGGATACTGACAGAAAAAAAAAAAAAGCATTTGGAAACTAATGGGAAGTCTGGGAGAACAGGATCCCCTCCAAATGACACTGGAAAACACTGACCCTTTTTAATTTGGCAGAGCAGAGGTTGAGTGGAGACATGATTTTTTCCCCAGAAATGCATTGAAAGCATCAAAAACAGAGCTACAGAAAGAAAAACTCCTTAAGCTAAAATGTCACCGTGGACTAGAGCTGAGTTAAGACTAGCATGAGTTAAACTAGACTGGCAATCAGAGGTAGGGTCTTAAATGCTAGGAGAAATTGGATTCCTTCTAAAAGCAAAGGCGGGGTAGAAATCCCACCTGCTTTAAGATGGAGCTTGATAAATATGTGAAAGAAGTGGTTTGATATAGAAGTTAGGACAGCCTTAGACAGCTCGTAGGACTCAAGGGGACCTAAATTCCCATCTGTCTTTGTCAGTGGTGGAATAAACCCTGAACAAGGTTTTGAACAGTGACTGACAGGAGCCATAAGGGACTCCAGTTGAAATGTCACTTCAGGTTTGAAGATCTGAGAATATAAACGAGGCGTGGTGTGTAGGGAGAAAGGCTTCTGTGCCAAAAACCTCTCTGCATTTTCAGTGGTATCAATCCAAAACCACTACCCACCTGTCCCTGTGAGACTGTCCTTATTTATAAAGTAATCTAGGTAGATATAATCTCTCTCTGCTTATCACATTTGCAAGGAAAGGCAGATGACATAAATTCAGTGTTCACAGGCGATGTGCTTTATAACTATCTGATCTAACTCCTATTACAGTTAATTCCTGTTGGAGTGAAAAAGAAACCAAATTTTGTCGAGATGTCCTGTGACAAGGGAGCGTACACCAAGCTTTGATAAGCTGTTCCAGTGGTCTGTTACCAGCCATGTGTAAAATAATCCCTGTGAAAAATATTTCTACTCTGATCTATACAGCTTCTACAGCCAGTGGCTCCCGTTACACCCCTCTACTAAACTTAATTGCTCACTGTTGCAATTTTCCTCTCCCTGATAGAGAAGCATTTTGTCTAGGGTATCCCCTTGATAGACTTTAGTGGGCTCTTTGACTCCTTCTCTGGAAGGTCTGTCCTCCAGGGCTTTAATCCTTCCAGTGGTCCTTCTCTGAACCACCGCTGTTTTATCACCTTCTCTCCTGCATTGCCCAAACCAGAACTAGAATCATAGAATCACTAAGGTTGGAAAAGACCTCTAAGATCATTGAGTCCAACCATCAACCCAACCCCTCCATGCCCACTAAACCATGTCCCTAAGCGCCTCATCTACACGTCTTTTAAATCCCTCCAGGGATGGGGACTCCACCACTGCCCTGGGCAGCCTGTGCCAAGGCCTGACCACTCTTTCAGGAAAGAAATTTCTCCTCATGTCCAACCTAAACCTCCCCTGGCACAACTTGAGGCCGTTTCCTCTCGTCCTATCGCTGTTACTTGGCAGAAGAGACCGACCCCCCCTCGCTCCAACCTCCCTTCAGGCAGTTGCAGAGCGCGATGAGGTCTCCCCTCAGCCTCCTCTTCTCCAGGCTGAACACCCCCAGTTCCCTCAGCCGCTCCTCATCAGACTTGTGCTCCAGGCCCTTCCCCAGCTCCGTTGCCCTTCTCTGGACACGCTCCAGCCCCTCAATGTCCTTCTTGGAGTGAGGGGCCCAAAACTGAACACAGGATTCGAGGTGTGGCCTCACCAGTGCCCAGTACAGGGGCACGATCCCCTCCCTGCTCCTGCTGGCCACACCAGTGCTGATACAGGCCAGGATGCCGTTGGCCTTCTTGGCTAGATCTTGTCTTGCAGCAACAGCCTCTCCAGTCCCAGATATAAGCAGAACAAATCCTTCTGTCATGAGATGAGCATCAAATAATTGTGTTTGACTCGGTGGCTGTGGCATTGTAGCCATGGCATCAGTCTACCTGATGTCAATGTCTTTCTTGGAAGCTGCTTCGCAGGACAGAGTCTGCTGTCAGGTTTCCAGATATCATGGTGATAGCTGAGGTAGAGGAAAATAGAGAGACTGCTGATCAGTGTATTGAGCCAACTTGAGTTCAGCTCCTGTGTTTCAGGGAGGGTAGATTTTTGCTGGGGACCATTTGGATGACTGTGTCTGTGGGCTTTACCATCTTCGTCTGTGACTCATAGCAGGAAACCATGATGTCTGTGACCATGGCTGCAGGGATGCTTGATGATGTGTTCAGCTAATCGAAGCTCCCACCTCTCATGGGTGTGCGCTAATAACAAGACTATGGGCTTGTTCGGGTGGAGTTTCTCTCCACCCTCCTGATGAAACTCTGCCACTGGGCAGAAAGGAATGCAGGTTTCATTGAGCTGGAGAAGGGTGAAAGTGTGAGCATGACTTCCCGTAGGAGCTCTTTAGGTCTTCCAGGGGCTGTTTGATACAAAACACACGTGTCTTCACAGAGGGGAGTATCAAAGAGAAATCCAAAGTCCCAGCGCTGACTCAATCTGTAAGGAGCTCTTAACCCTTTCTTCCCATGCCTGTGCTTCATTTTGGTGGTTTGCACACCCTGTCTGAAGATGTGAGATGGGAAATTGAACCTCTCCAAGCAGAGAAGGAAATTGTATTCACATCTCCCCAATTCTGGCTTAAGCACACTAAATTCTAGGCTGAAAAGCAGGTGCAGTTCTGCAGATAGGAGGAAATCCTACACCTGCTGTATTTTTAGAAAAAGAAGTGAGGTCTGTTCAGTGCTCTGAGAGAAAAAAGGGGACTCCAGGGACATGGACTCTACATCTGCAGGTTCCTCTTCTTCTAGTCACAGAGTTGAGGATAATTCCTTCAGGCATCATCTTTCCAGCTGTGTTTGGTCAGCCCTGGGAATGTAGGTCCCCCAAGCATTTGCAGAAGACATGCAAGATGTCCAACATGTGGTTCTGGACTGCACCTCAGAAGGATGGATATCCACAAATCAGGCATTGCAGGGGTCCTTTAACCTCTATCAGTCCTACCATGGACTTGAGGACTGCCTGGGATGTGTAGCATTTGACACAGTCCCTGGCCCTAAGCCTCAACCCACTGGATCTGTCCCAGGCAATGCCCAGGCACACTCTGAAGCATAGCATGGGCCAAGGATGTTTCCAATCAGGATGTTCTGGTTGGAGCAATAAGAAAGTTCAGTTATGCAGGCATGAGCTGTGACAGTTGTCATCAGGATCAGAGAATGGATCCTGGCTCCTTTTAAAGACCAGTGTAGACGTAGTCTGAATGTGTCCTCAAATGAAAGCCTCTTGCTTTCATTGTTGTGTTGTGATTCCCTGTTCTGTCCTGGTGATAGCTGCTGCAAACCACATGTGAAAGCCTTTCTGCTATAACCCATAAGTGCATGTCAGGCCTTGGAACAGGCTGCCCAGGGCAGTGATGGAGTCCCCATCCCTGGAGGGATTTAAAAGACGTGTAGATGAGGTGCGTAGGGACATGGTTTAGTGGGCATGGGGGGGTTGGGTTGACGGTTGGACTCGATGACCTTAGAGGTCTTTTCCAACCTTAGTGATTCTATGATTCTATGATTCTATGTTCCGGCATGTGAGAGGATCTTGTGACCGTGTAATTTTCCATTAGTATTTTCCATTTTCCATCCATCCAAAGTCGGATGATTTAGAGCTATGGCTGAAGGGTGCTGGGAGTATTCATGGGGGCTGCTGTTGGTTGGGAGTCTCCGATGTCTTGGTCCCCACTTTGATCAGCTGATGGCACTGTCAATCTCTGAGCAACCTTCTGCAGTAGTGCAGGAGTGGACAACTGTAAAGACTGGCCAGTTACAGGGCCTGGTAGCTCCCTCCCCTTAGCAGGGAGATTTTCCCTCTTTATCAACTAGGTTTTGGTCGTGCAGAGGATGGGAGAAAGGAAATGGAGTTCTTCCCATTAACTTAAGAAGTCACTTACCTTTCTCAAAACCAGGGACTGTAACTGAGTCTGCAACTGAGCATTGAAGTGATTGACATCACTTTGTCAACGCTTCAATATCATCAGCAGTGCCTTTGACTGGCAGGACTAATAGTTGTACCAGGAAGCCTGTCCCTCACGCTACGGCTTCATGTCCCATGTTGGCAGCAATGCCTGTCAGCAGATACGGACCTAGATGCCTTACTATGAGCTAATCTAAATAGTAAGCCTTGCTACAGAATAAGAATAGCTTATGGTGCATGTTGCTGTGGGTATCCAGCATAATAAAAGCAATAGCATAACAAAGAAGCCAGTCCCCGACATTGAGATTTATGTGGCCAGGGCCAAAAGTTGTGGGAGCATCAGTTTACAGAAAACACGGAAGACAATAACCTTCAAAAATTTGCATAGTCACAAACAGATTGAAGCAGGACACGAAATCCCTAGTGGGAGTCATCTGACTTAAGCAAAGCCTTCCTTCTATAACATAGATGTCTCCCGGGTGAATCACCATCCGTCTTTCTTTTTGCAGTCAGGCAGACACATGCACAATTCATCAGAACTGCTTTAGACAAAAGCTGCATCAAAAAATGAGTGGCACTGTGGATCACCTGTTTCCCTTCACCTTTCAAAGGTGAGGACTAGGTCATCTGGAGACCTCTCCATAGTGAATGTGTGTGTTTTGTCAGGTGCATCCTACTCCAGTGTTTGTTGGCTTGGAAGGTACAAAGTCAAATGTCCCCACAAAACGTAACTATCTCTGATAAGGAGCTGAGTGGCCAGTGGAAGAGGAAAACATCGATGTATGAGTCCTTAGGAATGGGTTTTAAAAGGACATGGAGAAGAAGATCTCAGAAAAGCAGCTCATTCTAGATGTTTTTGAGATTACAGTCAAGGTATTGACAGGGCACTGCAATGGCTCAGACACTTCTGTTGGACTGCAGGTTTTTTTGGAGGCTGCTGCCCTCAAAGTATCTTCAGAACAGATCAGCACCTGAGGACATGGCTGGGTATGAATATTGTTAGCTCATAGATGAGGACTCTAGTTTGTGGGACTATGAAATTATTTTGCAGGTAAAGCAATAATAACAGCTATTGTCATGGTGGTGGAAAAATTCCACTGACCTCTTTCTATCTACATTCTCAGCATTGCTGTCGGGGTGGAGCTGCACTAGGTAAATGAGTGATGGAAGAAGCTTGCTCTGGGCTCTGATGGGGAAGCTTCTGCGTAGGCTCAGGCTACAGGTGTAGAAATGGTGCTTTGCTTTCCCAACCATTAGAAAGATTTGCCTGTTAGAAAATACATTTTCTTTCATGTGACATTATGTTAGGGACTTCCTGGCTACGTTCCCAATATACGTCTTCCTTTCGCCTAACTTCAGTATATTGCTCAGTTGAACTGAATGCATGATTGTCTCTAATCCTGTTGGATATCTGTTGGATAATTTTCTGATGAGGCTACTTCTGTGGCTAGTTTGGAAGAAAAAAAGAGTTGCTAAAGACAAAAATAGAGAGGCATTTTGAAGCTACTACTGCATGAATAACAGTGACTGAATGTGGTTACAGAATAAGTTGGATGGGGCATCAACAAGACTTCTTTGACAAGGAGAACAGTGAACAATTAAACACTACTCATGGGCTACTCGCAGTTCAGACCCTGGCATGTAGTAAATGCAACATAATAAATCTGTTGTGATTTTAATAATAAAGGATCAACCACTAAAAATCTGCCCACTTGTTCATGAGTAAGGTTAGGGATGCTTCTGGAGGTGTAGAATGAGAATGGCTGTGATGCATGGTGTCCAGTCTTCTCAGTAATTAATATTCTCCACCCTCCCCTCATGCTTCATGAAGAGCGCGTCTCTTTGGTACATGCCTGCAAACGACAGCTGAAGAGGACAATGTTTCCCAAATGGGTCTTTGTCATGAGTATCTTTTTTGCCTTCCCTGCTTTTGAGTCGGTGTCTCAAATGAGAGGACATTCTTGCTCAAATTGGAGAAAGAAATGCCATCTCCATACAGAACTGTGCCAATCCTCCCGAGTAAGACCAGGCTCCTTCCTCATTCATCCATGTGTCCAACTGAAATGACCACAGCCAATGCTCTCTCCATTTGCCTTCCCTAGGTGTGTTACTTCTGGGTACCCTTATGGTTCCAGAGCTCAGCTGCCTGCCCAGAGTTCAGCTGTCGAAATTCATTTTGATCTAAACTGGCTTCAGCTCCATTTAGCCACCTACAACACAGACCAATTGTCTCTTCCCTTCCATCCCCATATCTCCCCTGCTTGCAGAGGTGTTTTTTGAGATGGCATGCTCTGATGGCTGGGCTCAGGAGTTTAACACACTTGGAACAATATTCTCCCCTGATCCAGCTGAGTTTTGGATTCATTCTTTTTAAGATAAACAGATACCAAAGACAAATGTTGATATATGGTGGTTAGAGAAAGGGTGAGTGAACTGTGAGTTCAAGGATGTGAATGAAAGGCATGAAGCTTGTGGTTGCCTGAAACCAAAGATTCGGAAACCTGTTCTGGAATTTGTTTCCCTAACAAAGAGGAAAAGTGGAGAAAAAACATCTACAGAAGAATAACTGTGGCCTGAAATGGGTGAATAACCATTTCAAAGATTATACTAAGAATAAGAGGGAAGCGTAAAAGGATGGAAGCAAAAACTGAGCAGCAGACAAAATTACATGACAGAGGTTAAGAAATATATAAAGTAAAAATTTGCAATAGTCAAAATGACTCAGATGTCAGGAAAAACATTAAACGTTAAAATTATTCAGCCCTTATATTGAGAGACAAAAGAAAGTAATGAAGATGTGATAGATGAAAACTGGATATTAAATTAAACCACTTACTTATTCAATTTAGAAAGTGCTTTTGACTTTGGAGGTGAAGACAGCATGGAGACAGGTGTCCAGAAATAGAAATAACTGCATCTGAGGTGGAATAAAAAAGTATAATGGATTCAAGCTGCGACAAAGCAGGATAGGATATTTTCCATCCCAGAACTCTTAGAGAACTGGCATACAGAACAACAGGTCCAAGTCCACTCCCAAATACTGTTCCTAAATTGATCAAGTTCAAGACAGTACCATGTAGTCAGAATTTACCACCTAAATTAAAGAGAGGAGGGGAAAAAGTTGTTTGTCTGACCTCGAGAGCATGCCAGGATTAAGAACAATTTTTGAAGGAGAGAATAATGAAAAACATGAAAAGGCTTAAAAAACAAGATAATGATCTTCCTTGATTTTACATTAATAAAGTCTGATTTTCAAGAGTTCAGCAAAGTAATAAACCAATATAGTACAGGAATATTTATTAAGACGGCATGGATGGAAATGAAGTCAATATACGCTGAGTGAGAGCTTTTTAAAGCATTGGAAGTGGAAGGCTTGAAAGTTTTTTAAAGTGTTGGGAGGGGGATATAAGCCTGGGGGAGGTCAGTAGTGAGGTTCCTCAGGAACAGCTCTTGGAGTACTCTTGTTTAATATTTTCTGTAAAGTCCTTGAAAGATGTTAAATAGGATGGAGTTAATGAAATTTACTGCTGATACAAATTTGGGAAACATCGGCAGTGCCAAGAAGGATCAGGATATCGTAAACAACCACATGGCTTGGATGTAAGTCGTATACTGATAAGGTCATATACTGTAATAAGTAAGTTATATGGTAAACTAGGAGGTCACCTGTAAATGACTGGAGAGATGAAAGACATGAGAGTATCGGTTGATCAAAGGCTGAATGTAAGTCAGACATCTGACGAAGCGTGAAGAAAGCGGTCGTGATTGGGGGCTGCGTCAGTGAGAACAGCGCAGGGCTAAGGTCATTGTGCAAGGCACCAACAAGACCACACTTGCAAGACTGGGTGCATTTCTCATCACCTGTGCCCGAGGGAGCTGAAGTCCCATACAAAGGCTAAAGCGAAGATGAGAATGGACAGTGTATCAGACTAAAAAAGCTGGGATTTCTTAGCAGAAGGAGAAAAGATTCCCAAATACGGCCATACTCAACAGCAGAAAAGTTGGAAGGGAAGACCTGTCTGAGATAAGACAACTGTCACGCTGTATACATACATACAGGCGCCCTTTCTGCCCATTTTAATGTCTCCAAGAACTTTTGAACCAGAGAGCCATCCTGTCTGTGCAAAAGGTGACCACAGTTCTCATAGATGTTAAGGGAAGCGACAGACAAGACTGGCCTCCAGACACAAATGTGTACAAAACCAGGTCATGGATGTAGTTGTTAAAATGGTGTAGCTGGAAGATGGTTGAGATGGGAGGGAGGTAGGAGCAGGGTATAGTCTGGGTGAGGGAAGGCCATTGGTTTGGTTGCAGTGTCCTGGTGCTTGTGATGGACATTGGGTGGACCAGGAAGGAGGAGGAGATAAGAGGGATAAGGAGTATTTTTGTTGTCGTCCTCAGAGGCCATTTTGAGTACAGGGAGGGAATGACAGTGAGACTCAGAAAAACGTCTCTATTCTTTGCTGTCTTTAATGCTAATCCCTGGTGCCAAGCAGTAAAACAAATGCCGTATCTCTCGTGCCCATACATGCTCACCTTTACCTCCAGCTGTGCTGCTTGCAGCCTCTGTACTCGCAGGTGCCAAGGAGGGCAATGAGGTTTCTCTGTTGGCTTCTTTGGGCTTCTGTTGGGCTCTTGACTCGGGCTTTCACAACTTCCCTGGGCTTTGGGAGAGCAGCTCTTTCTACATTAGCAAGATGAGTAAATGTCCTTAAACTTCTAGAGTGGGGAATTTGGGACAATTTTCCATTCACCCTCTGAGTGCCCCAGCTTTCTGAGATGAATAGCTTTTGTTTGCTGGGTATATCTTCATGCCAGGATTGATCTCTTTCATTGTCTGTGTGTCAAATGCCAGCTCTTCAGATCATCATTTCTTGAATAAATTAAAGGTTGAGGAGCAGTTCATGTAGCACTTCTCACATGGAAGTGCTTGTAACTGGTTTTAGACCCCTTGCTTCCCATGGACACTGGAAGACATCGCATCAATAGATCTCCACAGCAAAGGCAAATGCTTCTTTTCTCCATCCTCCTGGGGGAAGGATGAGGAGAAGCAGGATAGAGCTGCTGCATTTGAGGAGTAACCTGGTAGTAGAGCATTTGCTGCAAAAACAACAAAGACGACAAATTAATTGCATGGGATTATGTAGGGCAGGGAAACAGCTGTCTTTGATAGGACATGGGTGTGAGAACTCTTGTGAAATGCTCTGTCATTTTACCACAAGGCAATTGGAGCCAGTCCAGAAGCAGTGACTGCACATGAGCACTACCCTCTTGGCAAAGGATTGCCATTTTCTGCCTCTATGGCGTGCAAGAGAAAGAGCGGAGAGGGTTGTTTTCTTAATTGTTTTAAATGTTCCCATTTAAACTTTGAATAGTCAAATTCTTATGTCAAGTCTAACCTTCCTTTATTTTTCTAAAGCTCATTTCTCATGTAGAGGCACAGAATAGGTCAGATGTATTCAATTTGTCACATCTCAACTGACTATTTGAAACTTTAGCCACACCTTCCTCTCTTTTTAATTACTGCAGTTGCATAGGTGTCAAAAAAACTAGTCTCTGCCTGAACGTCAGTATTTTAAGCAGGATGAACACCTTTCTCTTCACTACAGAAACATTGGATGTTACAGACACAGATGACATCATTTTCTCTTGAATTTGTCTGTGAGAGCAGGCAAACATGTTACCCTTGCTACATTGCAGAAAGCAAGTTTAAAGGATGCAGCTGAACGCAAATCCAGAGCAGAAGACACAACTAGTGTGGAGAGCAGGCACCCGTGTGTGTGGCACCACACAGCCACCCAGGAAGACAGACGGGTCCCTGCAAATAACTCAATGTGTAGTGACCCCTGATGAAAACAAGTCCCCTCCCTGCCCATCACTCCACTTTCACTCACGTGCCTTGGGTGAAGTCCTCATTCCGCAAATTCCCTCGAGGCCAGATTGAATCTTTAATGAAAATAACATGAGAGAAAAGAGCAAAACATTTTCTTTTCCTGACTCAGCCCCATACCTGTCATCTCTCTTGCAGGGGAGGTGTATGGAGGCAGTCAAACTACCCCAGCCGTGGAGGGCCACCAGCAGAGCTGTGAAAGGGCCCAGGACGGGGTCACGGTGTCTCAAGTGATTCATGGGGGGAAGCACTGGCAGAGGTGAACATGTGCCCGTGAAGGGCATAGAGGCTATTTCAGTGTGGGTGGTGTATACAAATTCTGGAACAGGCACATAGCAAGAGATGTTTTAATGAGCTGGTGCGTTTTATAAGGTGATGCCCCCATAATATGGGCTTGTGGATGAGAAATCAGAGAAGCCGTATAGGGAGGAGGTCAGGGCTGCAATAGGAGCTGTGGATTGAGAGCGTCAACAGAGTAGTCATGGGTGCAGCATCTGGTTTGTAAAGAGTCCAGTGATTTAGCTTAGAAAGGCATTAATAGAGCTCAAGGTAAGGTCAGAAATGAGCTAGCGAGGGATCTGTCTGCCACACGGAGTTGTCAAGTGGAATTAGTCAAGGTGGCATGGGATGAACTTGGCTTCATCAGCCTTGTCCAGCCAGCCTTGCCCCGGGTGAGTGGCATGTACGGTTACTTCAGGGATGTTCTGCAATCGAAGGGCAGGTCTTTGGATGGCTTTTAGTGACTGCCCAGTGGCTTAATAGCTGGCAGAGCAGAGCTAACTGCAAGCTCTCTCTCCGGTCTATTTGGACCACAAAAAGCCTCATTGCACAACAGTGTGTGCATAATTCAGAACAGGAATGTGGCTGCGCAGGGTGGATTGGTAGCGGGTAATCCTTCGCCAGCTCTGTTATGCTAGCTGACTCTGTTCGAGCTTATTTTTAGCCTAAGTCTCTCCCCTGACCCCATTAAAGTGACTATCTGAGTATCTTTTAATGTATCGGACCTGATAACATCGGTACAAGGCAGAGGTATGGAGACACTGTGTAACTTGCCCCAGGCCACGAAGGAAATGTGGAGCACAGCAAGGAACTGCTGGTCCTTAAATGCCAGCTCATCCGGCCTCTCTGCCCCAGAGACTTTCTCCAGTGTGATCAAATGTTTTTAACCAGCAAATTGGGTTGAATTCAGCAGACTTTGGCAACATTTTTCAGACCGGGTACAGGCACTGAGTGTAACTTCTGCTGGGCCATAGGAAATACTGTATGCCCTAATCCCTATCCACAGAGATAATGAATACTACCAGTAGCAAGTACAGCATCATGACAATAATATAAGTAACACTTTTCTTTTACTCTGAACGTATGTCTGTAACGTTTCCTGTCATCAAAATCATGTTACTCTAGATCAGAGTTGCCTTACTTTTTCCCATCTGTAAGAGATAACCTCACTGGAGAATTGTATGTTTACATTCAGTCCATAACGCAACTGCAGCCTTTGGAAAAATGGAGCTGCTGCCCTTAAAAAAAAAGAAACCATCCATTTTATTGTTCAACTATTTATTATTTAAATAAATGAACTGCAGTTTGATCCTGGAGGAATAGAAATCTCTTACATACATGATGGATTGAGTTGTTTAAAAAGCCTGTCCTCAATTTTAGGCCTTTTGATAAGTGTGGAAAAGAGAGAAAAGCTGATAAATCTGCTCAGCCAGCAATGTCAAGAAGCAACTTGCTTGGGCAAAAAAAAAAAAAAAAAAAAGCCTTGTTTTTCAAATAAATGTTTTGCTTGTGTGTCACCCCGCAAACAACTCTTAGCTCTTTTTTTTCAGCACCTGGAGAGTAAATCGACCTTCAGCCAGGGCTTGCATAGTTGCGTGATGCCAGGTCACCTGTACTAACCGAGCACGCTGCTGACGGAGGGTACGGATCAGAGCAGGAGGGACCGAGTCCTGTTTGTGTTCGTTAGGGGTTTACAAGGCAGGAGGGGAGGCCAGCCTTTCTATCAACGTGCAGTCACAGCACCTGGTCCTGCCCTGACCCAGCCCAGGGTCTGACCCGCGGCTGAGTCATTTATCCTCCCCAGTTTGCCACCTCCTTAACCCTTCCCAGAATTCAGAGGGTTGTTCCTGAGGCTGTCTGTTGGTGATCTGAATGGGGAGTGCAGTGTTGTGCTATTGCAAGTGCTGTGCCAACCAGCACCCAGTTCCACTGGTTAGCGCCGTGTTGTGTCCGCAGGGGGCTTCCTACCCTGCTCTTTACTGTATCTATCCCAGTCATGACGTCTCCCAGTTGCACTTTCTCCTAACTATCTAATCCCCACCCCATGCAGAAACTCCAGATAAATCCACAGAGAGGATAACAGTAACAAGTGATAGGACGAGAGGAAACAGCCTCAAATTGCACCAAGGGAGGGTTAGATTGGACATTAGGAAAAAATTCTTTACTGCAAGAGTGGTCAGGCCTTGGCACAGGCTGCCCAGGGCAGTGGAGGAGTCCCCATCCCGGGAGGGATTTAAAAGACGTGTAGATGAGGCGCTTGGGGACATGGTTTAGTGGGCATGGGGGGGTTGGGTTGACGGGTGGACTCAATGACCTTAGAGGTCTTTTCCAACCTAAATGATTCTATGATTCTATGATTCTATGATTTATCTCCAGATATATCCAGAGGAAAATCACTCAGCGGTCGATTGTGGATTCCTTCCAGAATATGTACAGAGAGAAAACTGCGAGGACGAATCGTCCCATCAGTCTACAGGATCCAGACATCAAGTCTCAACCACTAAAGCAAGGGAAAGTCCCCTCTTGGCTCCAGCAAGGAACTCCTAAGTGCCATGCTCCAACAAGTAGACGATATTGCCACATGGGACAAGTATGTTATAACAGAGGTAAACCGGAGCCCCCATTCATGCTAAAGGCTTTTGACACGTCTCTTATTTTCAGGGCTGAATGTGTTTGACCTCTCCAGCAGCTGGAAGAGGCTTTGTCTTATCCACTATGCCTGAGGACTCTGGCTCTGGAGCTGGCTAACATGCTTTGGCCATTTCTGTACAGCTAAACTCCAGACAGGGCCATTATAGCCAAATTTGTTGAGAAAAGCTACTGGATGTGGACATGGCTGACAGCCTGGGAATTGTTTCAGAGAGTGGGCATAGGGCAGTAGTGTGTCAGGGATCTTCTTACAGTGCAAGAAGATGAGCCCCTGGACTGGAGAGGTCATGGAGTTGGTCATCCATGCAGAAAACAGCCTGGTTGGGAGATGAACAGCTGGATGAGCCCCCTTTTCAGTGACTAAGACTCGGGAGGTTTGCAAAAGCCAGAATAAATCACCCCACATGTCCCATATCCTCCCTCCCTTGCCTCATATGAGGAAGGTGGTTCATTCTGGATTTTCCTTTGGGAAAATCCCTTCCCTGCTTCCTGCAATTAGCAGCTTGTTAACATCTTGCATCCCAAGGATTTATGTACTTTTCTCTTTCACAATAGCAGATGGTGTCATTATCTTCTGACATCCCATTGACTTCATCCAAAACTCCATGCTGGCCCTTGTCCCATGGCTATGGGTCCCCCAGATGACTCATCTCCACCAGGTAAAATGCTTCTTTGTTATTTCAGCCTGTGGCTCTGCACATCCTTTGCAGCTCCAATAGTTCTTAGGGTATGAGAGAGGAAAACGGGGCTCTTGGCCAATCTCCCTTCCCTTTTAGTCCTCCACCCACTGCTGTCCTGACTTCACAGCTCTTTGACTTCATGGGTCCAACCTGTCTTGTCGCTCCCACCCGGGGCTCTCCCAGGCCCATCTGTACACTTTGCTGATACCAGCCTTGTCTTTTTTCTTGCATATTAGGAGGAGGTACATGTGACACGGTGACCTTCTCCAGAATATTTTCTACCTTGTTTTTCAGATCTCTTCGCATACATGGAGATCTTATTTGAGAGTTTCTTTCAGGCAGCTTTGTATGGTACTTTCTCTGCTGCCTTTGCTAAACACTGCACAGGACCTCCCAAATGCAAGGTGGGAACACTCAAGTTTATATCCATAAACTAAGCTATCTAGGCAAATTATATAATTTAGAATCTATAACTATATAGGGGGGCTCTAACTGTATAGGAGACATGTTAAAACTATAGAGTCTGTCTTGCATGCAGACACCTCATTTGTATGAGCAACAGAGAGGGCTTGAAATGGTTTTCCACATATTTGAAGCTTGCATGGTTGCCACATTCATTAACTAGTTAAAGGTGGGCAAAACACGATGATTGTATCAGTGCCAGAGGTTGCACCAAGCTGGTCCTTCACCAGATGTGAACCAAATCTTCTACATGTGACAAGTGGAGAAGGCCACTCTGGCTTCAGCAGGGAGTCTCAGGAAGGGGAAGAGATCAGTTGGCGAAGAAGGGAAATTCCTATTATAAGGGCTCTGTGGGTATCCTCATGACCTCAACGAATTTTCAGGAAACACCAGTCTCACCCTACTCATCTGCCCTCTCTCATGA
>VZTQ01014006.1:0-50568 GCA_013400755.1 Pelecanoides urinatrix
AATGATTCTATGATTCTGTAAGAATACTAAAATACTATAAGTATAAGCTCTGAAGGGCCTTGCTCTGAATGCATTTGGCTAAATCATACTTCTTGTTGTGGTATGCTTGTCGATGCTGCTTTGTGTCTGGAAATCGCAAAGCTGGATTGGTGGAGAAAGTATTTTGATGTTGTAGTCATCCAGGTTGCAGCTATTGTGCAAATTTTCATCCTTTGTGCTCTCCTCTCACAGGGTAGTTTGCGTGGTCTGTGATGCCAGTCCTGCTGGGTACTGGGCCAGACAGGTGAAACCTGGCTTGAAACCTTTCTTTGGACAACTGGGAAGCTGCTCAAGTGGTGTGAGGATGAAAATATCACCTCAGCGTCCCTGATTTGCCTTCTAATGAGCAGATAAAGTTTTACTGAGGTTGATAGGAGTACTTGAGGAGGCTGAGGACAGGCTGAGTATAAAATATTAAAATAGTAAACTGCATAAATCATAAAAATAGGTATTTTTAGGAGAATGGAGACAACATTTGTTACCTTCCTAATAACAGAGTGGTAAAATGTCTGATTGTCTGTTGGGGGAGCACAACTTTTAATTTATGGGAGCTCTGTGGCTTATTCTCTGTATTACATTTTCCCTCAGAGACCTGAAGCAAGCTTGGAAGTCGTTATGTTGGATACCATAGAGAAGTAGAAGTCCTTTAACACTGAAAAGCCTAGTCTAAACAGCCAGAATTCAAATGCGTCAACCTTATTTCACAGATGGGGACTTTAGTTGCAGAGAGATGTTAAGTGACATGCTAGTGTCACAGGCAATCGCAGTCCTGGGGTCCAAGGAAAAAGCTAGGGTCCTACTATAGCAATACAAACCGTTTGCACACAAATGTATGTGTATATTAAAAAACTGGAATGATGTGAACTCCAAGAATAAAAAAAAAACTTAATAAACACCGTCTTGAGTTTTCTGGAGCAAAGAGTTGCTGCTATTGCTTCTGTGTTGCTGGAGAGATTAACAGGGTATTTATTGCCTTTTACATTCATGCTCTGGCTTCAATGTCCTGGTTTGTAATGTCAAACCTGGGTAGTTTCATTGCTCCATGTCAGCCAGGAAGAAAGGAAAGCAGCACAATAACAGGCATAGCAGCTAGAGTGGTTACATGCACTTAAGTAACCGTCTGGGAAATGGTGAGAGCTGCTCCAGCCAATTAGAAGTATTAGACCAAGCCTCTGTTTAAGCTATGGAGAAGGTTTGTAATCTGTCCAGGTTTTTGGGTTTTGGGGTTGGGTTTTCCTCCCCTCCCTCATATTAACGGCTTGCTAGGAACTAGACAGCCACAAACTCACAGAAATGTTTTTCATCATCTTCCCGTGAATAAAGAGTATTTGGCAAACAACAGGAGTGAATCCAGAAAGCTGGCTTCCAGCTCCTGAATAGCTAAGCCCCTGTTTACATCCCAGCTCAGTGGGACAGACCTTTCCCATTTCAAGCCAAACCGAGACTCGTGTGCCAGAGCTGCGAGGAGCATGAGGTAGGAAGCAGCACCATCAGAAAGATGCTCGGCTGTGCTGTGCCACCAACGCAGGACACGGTTGGACGTTACGCCTGCAGCTGCAAGGAGTCCCAGGGGAAAAGGGATGTTTCCCAACCTCCTCTGCAAAACCTCGGGAGCGGATGTATCCCCTTCCTCCCCCGCGGTGCTGTTTAACAAGCAAAGGAGCTGGGGCTGGTTTAGCTTCTCTTTCTGCCAGTTGCACTGTCCCCTGGGGTGTGAGGGTTGCCAGCAGCTGAGCAGAGGCACTTCCCATGCCCTGGGAGAATGGGCAGCCAAACGAGCATAAGACACAGGTGAGGAGATGGGACTTTTCATGTTTTATGGGGCTGCCCCAGGCACCTGGTGTTTGGAGAGCATCCGTTCTTTTCTGCTGCTCTCATGGTCCCAAAGAGGGACGGTGATCACCCATGAGTGACAAGGGAGGTCCTGTTGCTGGCCATGGCCAGGAGGATGGTCCTCGTGGATCCCTAGCAGAGTCATCAGCTGTCTCTAAGGTGCTGCTTTAATGCATAATGTTACAAAAGGAAGGAATCGATTCTGCAGATGAAATACAAAGCTATTTTGACCTTTGGTGTGAAAACACCAAAGACAGAGATTTGAAGAAGCAAACAGACCCACTGCCCCCACCTGCAAAACTAATTTGCCAACATGATGTTTTGTGAAAACTATGTGGCCTGTGTTGTCCAGCACTCATCAGTGTGCATTTCTGACTTCTTTAAGAGCACAGCTACCTCATTTCTGGGTAATTAGGTAGTCGGAAGCACCAGCTAAGCCTAAACAAACATCCTTTACTCTAACAAGGAAAGTTATTGTGTAGCCTTTCAGGACACAATTTTCTGTAGTATGCAATGACTCTAATGTCTATTAATTATTTCTAAATGGTTTAAGCATTATCTGCCTTTGGGTAAATTCTTTCTCTATAGTGTAATCTAACCTGTGGGAGGGGAAAGAAAAAAAACAACAGTGTTTTGCCATGTCGCCTCCCCAAACATAACAGATTTTTCTTTTAATCAGTATCACCCTCACCATCACACACCAAGCTTAAGGACCTGGAAAGAGTTAGCGGGATGGTTTCCCGGACTCCATCCCACGTGTCACTGACTCACTAGTTTTAAAGAGCATATGTGAGTGTGGGCCTCTTGGGTCTCACCTCTCCTGCCATCGACAGCAAGAAGGAAGCATGTCTGTTCGCTCTTTGCCTTTACAACAGTTTGAGTTAACACACTGCCCAGGGAAGTGGTTGAGTCACCATCCATGGAAGTATTTAAAATTCGTGTAGTGGGCATGGTGGTGTTGAGTTGATGGTTGGACTCGATGATCTTAGAGGTCTTTTCCCACCTTAATGATTCTATGATTCTAAGTATTGTCAGTATTCTAAAGCTGTTGTCATGAGATTTTACCTTGTGAAGCTACCAAAAAAGTCTCACAATCAGACAGTCTGGAAACCCAAACTTATCTACTCATGTAGAGTAGTCAGTTTTGTTTTAAAGAAGAAAAACACTGCTACGTTGTGTGAGTCCGTATTGTTTACTCACGTCTCTTCTCCTCCATGTTCTGTAGTGTCAAGCTTAGACCCAGAATTTTATAATCAAGTGTCCCTCCATTAGCTGAATTGTGACTCATCATTGCTGAAAGAGAGTGTTAGAAGTATTGTGAAAAATAAAATAGTTTGGGAGTATGTTTTTTCTCTGTTACTACACCTTCTTTAGCAACCACAGACTCACAGGAGATGCCATTCCCTTTGGTAGGACAGGGTGATGGGAGAACACAGTGCAGAAGACCAAAGAAAACCTGCAACCCACAAATTGGCTTCAATTTGTGAGCTAAAGTCTTCTCACAGTTACACAGATGAAAACAAACCAAATTTGATTTCTATGTACCCAGCATCTTTGTGTTCCTCAGACATAGCTTAGGCAGACTGTATCAGTGTAGCAAACAATACCTAGCCGATTGCAGAGGAGAGAGTCCCTGTTTACTCCCATCGGTGTTTATCAGCGCTTTGCTGTGGAGTGCCGCTGAGGTCAGTGTTTCGAAAACCAGAATAGTGCCTTTCAGCCTCCTTAATCCAAAAGGGCTTCCACCTTTTCATGGGAGTTTTCTCTTGAAACAGTGCAGTCACAAGGGTTCCCTTATGTGACCATAAAGCACCAAGCACATCTGTCAGCACTCAATAAATTCAAATTAATAATAGGTCCTCAAAGAGCTACATACTGCTTCCAAGATACCTCAACATGTGGGCAGGAGAATGGTCTCCCCACAAATAATGAAGCATGTTCTTGCTTAATGGGACACTTATAAATGAAGCTGTTTTCTCCTATGAAAGACTGGATTTACAGCTTAATGTGTGCACCCAGCAGGCAAGTTTGTCCAGAAAAAAATGCCCCTGTGCAGTTTTTACAGTTTATAGCAAGACTAGGAGTCACATAGAAGAAATACAAACAGGCTTCATATTTTCCCTCCTCTACCCAGTACCCTTGAGCAAGGAGGACTACAAAGACCTGAGTCATCTCTGACTCATCTGTTGGGTCCTGAGAGGGGATTCACCCCTAGCATCAATCCACGTACATTGTGCAGACACACGCTCCTGCCTGGGAAGGGCAACCACTTGGGGATTTGTCTTGTGGTTGCTCAGGGAACGATGCATTGATTCACCACCTCACCCGACTTGCCTGGCTCAGCCAACTCCCTAGCTAGTCCTCCCCTTCCCTTCCACCTCTCCTGAGGCTGCTTCACACCCCCTTCTCCGGGTGCTTTCTGCTGCCAGTCCTGGGGGAGTGTGCATCATTACAGTAGTGCTTGAACCTGCCCAAGTCCATGAGTTTGGGCTAAAATGGGTTTGACTCTGTACATGGCAGAAACAAGTCCCGTTTTGACTTATCTAGCTTATCTAGCCAAGAAGATGTGATGTGATGGAGTGTGTCCCTGGGATCTTTACAGCTCACTAACTTAAGAGGTTGTGTGAATTGTTTTACGTGGATGAGCTTGACTGGACCCATCCAAGGATGTTTATGCCCTAATGCATAAGGATAAAGCACCGGTCCAGCCTAGGGCATGCCTCCCTCCCCTTTGTTCCAGGCAGTCCCAAGGCTTTTGTTTCCCTCAGGGCAATGGCTTCCTCTTGGCAGTGTGGTTACTGCAGCAGGACAACACACACAGTATTTCCATGTCACCTTCTGAGCCTCAGGATGCAGCAGCATGGCTTGGTGCAGACTGTGCGGGTTGGGCCACGCAAGCCACGCCAGCACCACGGAGACAGCTGTGGTATGTGGTAATCTGACTCCCTGTTCAGTCAAGCACTGACATCATCTGAGGGACAACACACATCATTCCCCGCACACAAGCAGCACAGCTTTGCCTCCAGAGAGGTTACCCCTTTGTAACAGTGCTAGGATCTTAGCTCTTAGCCTGTAGAAATGCACAGGCCAGAGTGGACCTTACAACAGGATGAAGTTGAGCAACTGTGTACCTGCCTAAAGAGTAAAATGTAGTATAATAACCATCTGACAGAGCTACAGGGTGCCAGAGCAAGTGTAGACCCTGCTATAGCATGCTTGCTGAGCCAAGTATCCTTGCATGTTTCTCAGCTCACGTTTCCAGGTGTGTCCCCTAGCCAAATCCCAGCTCAGCGCAAGGATGTGGCTCAGCGCAAGGGTTTGACTCAGCAAAGGTGTTTCCATGGAAAGAAGCTGAGCATACGCCAGAAGGGAGTTAGGACATGTTCAAAAAGGTCTCCTGGTCTTGGTGACTAGGGGAGACCAGAAGTGTGAGATGTCTTTTATGTGCCTGCCCCATGGGGTAGACATGCCACAGGTATTGGAGGTCCCTGAGGAAAAAGGAAATGGAAAAGATTTTTTTTCTTCACGTCATCAAGTTCCTATTGTCACAGAAAACGTACTCATTAAATCTTCATTGGGATAGCACAGGGGCAACAAAGGATATCTAAGACACCTGATGAGAGTGTTGTGTAGGCCATGGTAAGACCATCTATATACATATGGCTGTAAATGAAGTCCATGGAGATAAATCTGAGATAATGTTGTCCCACTTGCCTTTGGTACTGCTACTGCTTTAGCTGCAGCAATATGGTGTTTGGGCTAGGCTGCAGAAACCATTGGAGAAGATGAAAATGTTATTTGCTTTTGAGGCTTAGTTTTGGTCAGGAGGGATATCAGGGCCTGACAGAGCATTTAAACCTGCCTGGGAATTTGCATAAGGCTGAGGAAACAGGAAAAAGATGAGAAGAGCTGCTGCTTGCAGTGGTTCCTGGGCTGGGAGTGGGAAACAGGTTGTGTGATAGCACTCACCTTATCTTCCAACTGTGTCCCCAGGGAACCATTCTGCCTTAGTGCTGTAGCTTTTACTGCAGCTCTGGTAGCATCTCATGTCTTGTGATTACCTTAAACCTGGATTTCCCATGTCAGACCAGATATTTCTCCAGTCTATCTGCAAGCCTGTTCAAATAACAGCTCTGTGGTATATAGGAATGGGATGCGACTCATAACTACACAAAGAATACTTGGAAAACTCTCTGTTCTCCAAATGAGAAAATCACCTGGCAGATCTATATTTTCAAGTGTCTCTTGGAGCAACAAGGAGGAGCAACAAACACATCTGTGTGTTCTTTCACCAACTCTGTACCCTCTCCTGAACTTCAACCGTTGTTAACCTCAGCGGGAGTTTTCTCTGTGAGCTCTGCAGAATTCAGCAACTTCATTAAAAATCAAACAATAACCTGAATAACAACCTTCCCCAGGGCTACAAAACTACATCATCAAATGTCAACCTTCCCAGCTGCCCCTATCCTGCCCCAAGATGAGCTGGGATTCCTGCCCTGTGATTCATCACATTTGGATACTTATCTACTCGTGGGAAACAGGTCATGGACTGCCATGTAACCCATCGCCCTGCTCCTTAGCTGAGACTGCAGTGTGACACGTTTCTCAAGCCTGCTCTTGAAAACAACTGTAACGGAGTGTCTGCTATCTAACCAATGTAATCCAGACCCCCACTATCTTTTCCTTCAGAAGTCTTTCCCTAACCACTAACCTTTGCTGCAATTTTAGTACAATGCTTCTCATCCTACCTTTGGTGGCCACAGAGAGCAACTTATTCCCTCATTTTGGCAGAAGTCATTCACCTAATGACAGTCATGAGACAGTTCTTGTGTCTCCTTCCAATTTTCCCCCTATCTTCCACTCTGCACATGGGAATGACTTGACCTTCCAAGTTTTAGAGAGGCAAATTTATTATTTTGTTTGTGAGATCCAGCACCTCCTTGCAATGAAGAATTGGTGAAATACGAGCAAGAGGAGGTCTTCCCTTGGCAATGCCAGCAGTGCACCACAGGACTGAGCAAACCCTGCTCAGGGTGGGGCCACTGCAGCTTTGGTATTTCGCAGAGCAGGTGTGCTCTGAGCTGTTTTAAGAATCAGGATGTTTGTCAAACCTCAACTGGGGGAATGCTCTGCATGTAGGGAGTGGCATGGAAGAAGTCACAAAGTCCAGGCATGAATCAAAAATAGACTGAAAGACAAAGGGAAATTAAACTATTGAAGCTGGAGCAGTGTTAAGCTTTGCTGCCTGAAACCCTGGTGAAGAATGAAGGCAGGGCACACCAAGTTATGGAGGCAGGATCCGTGTCTCCTGTCATTGTGTGTCTACAACACAACTATTTACATCTGAGCTAATAACTCCTGGATCCCTGTTGAGTCAATGCAAAGGAATATATGGCGCATTTGAAATGTCTACCTACAGATGAGAAGTACAAATTTTAGTTGTGCTTATTATTCCTGCTGATGCTGGGAGGCCTAGGATGACTAGATGTTGATGTCTTTATTTGTTCAAAGGAATCTGACTCAGAAAGATTGCTTCTAGGTGAGAAAACTTAGACATCACTCTTAAAATGCTCCTCTCTGTGCCTTCCTTCTTGTTTATGGAAAAGGAGGGTGTTTATCCTGCACCTTTCCTCATTCCAAGCTCCCCAGATGTCCATGTCACGTGGGACCAATGTTCTGATGGATGTCTGAAAACATCCATCACTAAACTGAAAACTTTGGCCTGTGTTGTCCATGAGCACATATCCAGAGGTACCCAGTGAGGAGGTTGTGAGAACGCTGCACCCATGTGTCTTGTCCATCCCATGATGGCAGGGTTCTCCTCCAAAAGTCCATCCCCATTTTTTCTCAGGAAAACCTTAAGCTGAGTTGTGGTCATCTTACAAGTGTGATGAAGGGCTGTGACAGCCAGTATTGTTGAGTGATGACATCATGAGTGATCTCGATACCTCCTGCGTACTGTGATAACCCAGACTGTTGCCATGCTGTCAAACTTCTTGGAAAGAGTTACAACAAACATAGAGAGCTGCTTAAGAGAGGCTTTATGGGGGAGGATAGGAAGGGAGTGGAGAAGTGAGCAGCAGGAGGAGGGAAGGGAAAAGGGGAGAAGGGCAGGGGCTGGAGCAATAAGAGTGGCTGGAGGGGCTGGCCATCACCTCCTGCTCACTATCTGCCTCAAGAGTTGTTTCACAGATGTCTTTTGAAACATTTTAGGCCACCTATCTTATCTCTATCATGTAGGAGGAAAGTTGCCGCCAAGCAGCACATTTTCCAATGCTTTGTCCAGGCCCATGTTTACCGCTCCTCCTCTGGGACTCCCACCATCTCCCCCGCGAGGCTTAGTCGGCAGTCTAGCAGCTTCTGGGCAGTTAGGCTGTAATTTTCCTTTGCTCCATTTTATGCTATTACTTCAAGTTGCTCTTCTTGCCCTGTCCTCAGCAACTCTCTCCTGACCTCGTGTTTTCTCTCTATTAACTCCTCAGCTGTTGTTATTGCAATCTTGTAAGTACCGGACACTGTTTTAAAAACACATCCTCAGGACCTCAGAGGTGTTTATTCCTTTCTGCTAAAAAGCAGACTTGTGGAGAATGTGACGTACCACTTACACAGTTCAGAGGCAGGGCATTTCCCACATTATAAAAAAGTGGGCCGCAGCCACAAAAGTTGAAACGTCACTTAAAAACACTGCTATTTGAGAGGGAGAATTGCTCATTGCTGTTAAAAAGTACAAAAACACAATGTTACTCAAAAAGCCAAAAATAAAATCCCCTGGCAATTTGTATATGTTTCAAAATGCTGATGGTTTTTAAAACCCTTTTTAGATACAAGGATCTCTGTGCCAAACTAAGATCCAGCAGTAAAAACAAACAGATAATGAAATAAACACTGTGATGACAAAAAAGAGGAATTGTTGCAATGATGTATTTTTCCAGGAAAATTCACCATAATAACAGTGCTGGTGAATCACTGGAGTTTTCTGAACCATAGCGGCTCCTGCTTATAAACATGATTTTGAAATCTTACAGTGTTATTACAGTATCTTACAGTAGCATTGGCAGTAGCTATGTAAAGGTTTTCTGGCACAGAAATTAATTTCCCCTAAAAACCCTGACTGAGATTTTTTTAATGCTTCCTAGAGAATTACATTAAATGAATGGGAGTTATATGCCTAAATTACTTACAAATCTTTAGAAGTCTTATTCCAGCTCCATCATCTGCAACTATTTGTAAGCTAAGGAGCTGTTCCAGAGAAATATGAAGCATAAATACTCTTGTGAGGAGGGGACAGACCCATAACTCAGATCTCTGTGGGTGAAGAGGGAAACCCTGTGCCCAGTGTATTGCCTTTCAGTGGCAAACCATGAAAATCAAGTAGAAGAGGTTTAGATCTAAAGGCCATATTCAGCTTTTCCCAAAAAAATCTTCCTAAATCCAAGTTCTGGTGGACTTTATGGTCTTAAATCTCAGAGTATCCAGGTGATCTGTTTTAAGCCTGTTGGGGAACAGGCACCAAACCATGATGCCACCCAGAAGGATGTTACGCTGTGGGCATTGGAGCAGAGGCTCTGACACTTGTTTGGGGAACAGGGATGGAGATTTGTCCCAAATTATGCCATCTGAACATGGCATCTGACTGCAACACAAATCCAGGCTGGGCTGGCATCAACTGCATGATGTTACCGTCACAGTGCAGTAGCTTTCATGGAGGCAGTTGTGGTGATCTGAGATCCCCCGGCTCAGTTTTCGCCTACACACCCTGCCACAGCTGGTGATAGGCAACATTCCTGCAGGCAATTACAGCAGAAAAGACGGGATAGACGTGAAGAATTAATTGTTCTCACTCAGCCTTCGATGTGTTGCCTCTGGATCATAGCTTTTGGCACATCTGTGCTTCTATAAGCAGTGGTGAAAGTACTCTGCTAATGTGATATCCATCATGAGCTGGGTCTGTGATTGCACACACATAAATACAAGCATACTCACCAATTCAGGGTGATTTTCTTAGTAAACAGCAGCATGTTTCCAGTGGGGTCTCAAGGGCCACATTTCCACTACAGCAGACATCCTGGCCATTAGCCACTGGGTGAAGCATGATGTTACCCTGCTCTGTTTACTCACAAGGACTCAAACCTCAGCTAATCTTTTTCAACATTCCTGGGCTGGAGATTCTTCCATGCATAAAGAGTTTTTTGCTCCAGTATCTGCTGTATCTCTGAGACTAAAAGTACGAATAGTTCACATTAGTGTAAGAATACAGGTGGTAGAAACATTCAATTTCTCATCACTGAGTTATTTCTTTTCATTGTAGTACTACTATTCCATTCATTGTTTTCACTTTTAAATTTTATTTTTGCAAAAGCAAAAGTATGCTACTCCGAGCTGGACACGTTAGTTCCACAGTCATTCAGATCCTTATTGTAGATATTCCCTGGCTTAGTGACCTGATTCAGTGGAATTGCCGTGAATCTGCAAGAGTGATATTAAACCAGCACTATTCCTGTTAATGGAGTCAAGGAATGACACCACTCTTTCCCCCTTAGCTCAGTAAGAAATTGTAAGATGGAAATGGACAAGTCTAGAAAACATCCTGCTTTCTCAGTAAGGAGAGAAGCAGACCATGGGAGGGGTTTGAGTGCTAAACTGGCCAGAGTGGGATGGGAAGAGAAGGAAATTCTTCCAACAGCTCTTCATGTTCTTGGAAAATGATAGCCTTGGGAAACTGTGGGGTTGAGGACTCCACTAGCAGAAGTCATGCTTCTTTCCTCAAGAGGAAGCTCAGTCACCCTTTCTGGAATAGCACGTTTGCCCTGAAATTTGCCAGATTAGCTTTCTTCATCAACCATTTCATTGGATATGACATGCATATGAGGAAAAGAGGGGGACACTGCATAGGCAACGGCAGGACCAACATCACCAAATGGCCTTGAGCAGTCTGGAACAGAAGGGAGGCAGCTTGGCTGTCATCGCAAGACTTGCATATTTATGAGAAAACCTGACACAGATAGAGGGATACGGAGTAAATGTTGAGCGGGCAGGCCACAGGAATCAGATCACTGACAAATATATCTGGGATTTCAAGGAGGTTAGACAAGAACCTGGAAGTGTAATTGCCCTACCAGGGTCATCATCTGTACAAAACCTCTGTGCGTGGCCAAACATGGAAGAGTCACAGCAAGAGTCATCCAGGCATGGGGTCCACACACAATGTCAAACAGGAGCAGAGGGAAGGTGCATCAATGCCCAGCTATGTCACATAAAGTAGATGTGCCTGCCAGCAGCAGGTAGTGTGGATGAGGGATGGCTCTCTCTCTGCACTGAGTGCAAAGGGACTTACTGAATTAGTTTAGATTACACAGCCAGCGCTTGACAGCTAAAGCTGAATAGGTTGAATCCCACCTGTGAATGCCTACATGGATAAGAGAAATATGAAAATGGACTCTTTAACACAGCTGATAACGATAGAATGAGATCCAGCGGTTGACAGTGGAAGCTGGGCAAATTCAGACTAGAAGTAAGGAATGTTTTTTAACCACAGAGGTAATTAACCATTGGAAAAATTTATCCAGGCTTGTGGTTGATTCTTCCATAACTGGCAATTTCCAAATCAACATTGGATTGGTTTTCGGAAAGAAATGTTCTTTGCTTCAAGCAAGAGTGAATGCAGGAAGTTCTCTTGCTCGTGCCCGATACAGCTTAGGCTAGAAGTTACTGCAAAGTAGGTAGAATGGGCCTGGGGGCTCAAATAGAAGAAGCATCTGTGTTACGGAGATACTCTTTTTCTGCGTATGTTATTGGCATTGCATCTTTGCAATGCCAGGAATCAGCTCTATTGTATATCCCAGCATATAGACCCAGACAAAACTCACTTAGTGCAATTTCCTTCAGGGCTTATGTCAGAATATTACTGAAATATGATATTACCTTGAGCTTCAGATTCTAATGGCAGCTTAAATGCTCCCAAACACCAGCTTAGTTTCACTTTAATTGTATAATGATGATCTCCTTATGAACATGCCTTACAATCATTTTCTTGCATAACAGAGGAGCATAATGGTGTCTGATGGCCCAGACTCAGTGTCTTCTTTGCATTGCCATATTGCAGGAGGAATCTAGGGGGACCTGCGGATGGGAATGTATTCAGAAGAGTTTTGCTTCTTATTTTAGTATTTCTTCATATCTCATTAAAAATATCAGAGTTCTTAAGAACAAAATCAGCATAATAGCTCCCCTCATACAATTGCTGGGTTTTAACCCTATCATTCCTAGATGTGTGCTGAAAGGCATTGCAAAGAAATAAGCAACTGTCAAAGTAAGACTTGTTTTAGCTGGTATTTGTAAGTGGGGAGGAGAATCAAAAGCCTTACAGCATAACAGCAAAATAAACCAAAAACAAAGGCTTAAATCTTCTTTCTAGTTATTTATTGAAAGGTAGTTCCTCACAGATTGCAGCTAATCATATGGCTAAATCAGTAACTGCTGTTACTGACGGGCATTAGTTCATTATGAAACATTCCCTGTGTCAGCTAAGATTCAACTCACTCCAGGATCTGCATCTCAATTCAAGATTTAAATTGACACCAGAGTTTACAACACAAAATAAAGTTTATTAGTAGAGTCGTTATAGCTGTGATGATCCAAAAACACAGAAAAACAATGTTTATAGAGAGTGATCACATCTTTTGTTAAGACAATTTCCATTTGGAAAGACTTCTTCGGCTCAAAAGCCTTTCTTCTGGTCTGAAATAGAGTGAGGTTTAGTTACTTTCAGGGTACTTAGCTTGTGTACTGTAACAGCTGAATTTGGGTCATAATTTATTGAATGCATCATCTACACACAAGAAAACAAGGGTTGTGTTTATGCATTTTCCTCTACTGCCACAGTTTTGCAAGTATCAGTCAACAAACCTTCATACTGTAAAATGGGGACTGGTGAGCCTACAAACACTGCACAAATTCTGCTGCTACTTGTGTGGCAAAGTGTCCCTGAAAAGTCGGTCAAAGCTCAGAGCCCATTTAGCTGGAAACTACCAACTACTCTACACTTTATTGAGCAGAAAGCTGCTATTCCAAGAAGCTGAAGTCTGAAAAATCCTCGGGTTTTAAAGTAAATAAACCAAAACAGCTATATCAATAAGTGGAGTTAATTATTAAAGCCAAGTAACACCAGAGAGCTTAAAGAATAAAAGTTACCCCAGGAAGAGAGTCTTTGTCATGCTTGAATGGACACAGTCTATAAGCAGCAGGACATCCAAGAGTGGTTTTGTGCTGTGCTTCACTCTGTCTCCAAGATCTCTGGACTTCTTCATGAAGTTCATTGTTTATATGGCTCTACATAATAGTACAGTCATCTGAGCATTTCCAGTATCACAGCTAAGATCTAGCTCCTGGAAACAACTAAACATATGTGTGAATTTATGCTACAAGACTCATTGACCTGGATCTGCAGAATGAGAGGACGCATCCAACCCGTCCTGTCAGAAACTGTGCCGTATCCTGTCAGAGCACGCAGGCTGCAGACAGCAGTTGTTTGTAGCAAATTTAACCAACTTCCCACTTTTCCTCTTGTTTTTGTATTGCTATATCACTTACAACACATTTAGTCGAATCTTGGATCAATTGAAGTCTAGGGGAATTATTCCAGAAACAATATTACTCTTCTCCTGCTGTGAGCGATTCTTGAGAACAAAGCAATTGGAAAGACTGAAACCTGAGGCATGGAGAGATTAGTCAGGGATTGGTGCCACAGCCAGGACAAGGGTTTAGTCATCCTGACCCAGCCCCACTGAGCCCTTGACCAATAAGTTCCAGACTTGCTTGTTGTCCTCACTGAGGAGGACAGAAATATATGTGAAACTTAAGTTCTGTGGTAGACATCTGAGTCAAGCACTTACCACACGGCTGTCACACCCACTGACGTTTGGTTTACTCAAACTTAATAACTCTTCAGTATATTACGTGGATTACGAAAATGCTGTAACTTCAGACGGGTTGGCAAAGCAACATATAGCTATAAAGCAGTGGACTGTAATCCTTCCAGCGGGCATGGTGGTCTCTTCAGCTGTCCCTTTATACTGTAGGTTTGTGGGTCTCTGCCCACAGAAATTATTGTGATGGAATATGTGATCATCCCTGGCCAGGTCTATATAATAATTTCCTTTCCCATCAGAAAGATTGACTAGTGAGGGATTTACTTTCTACTTGAAATAACCATTCTGGTTTCCCTCTTTCTCCTAAGCTTGGGAAAATCCATCAGGGTTTTACTGGGCTATTATGCTATCTACCAAACTGCCAAGCCTTTTTAACCTGAAAACTTTGAAACGTGAATGCCATGAAGCTACATCCTCTTAGAAGATCATTCTGACTTGGCTTTGTTTGGACTTTCAGCAATGTGCAACTTCATCCTGCCCCTTTCCCTGCACACCTGCATTTATGGGTGATGCAACCAATGCAGATATGGCTTACAGGAAGCCTGGAAGGTCCTGAAGCTGCCCCTGGTTCATGATCATTATTCTGTAAAGACAAGAAATTCAGAAGCCTGTTTAGGTAATTTCATTTAGGAAACGGCAGGAAGAAGTCACTCTGGGTGCCCCTAATAGAAATATCTCAAGGGAAAAAGAACCTGTATTTTGGTTGCTAGTCTTCATAGTGTGTATGTATGTATGCATGTGTGTAAGTATGTAACTATCTGTCTGTCTACCTATCTTTCTAATATATTGTATATATCCCATAATACCATATCATCACAGATTTTTTTATTATATTAGGCTAACACTGAGTAGAAGACAGATGCTCTGCAGAACCTACAACCTAAAAAACCCAAGAAAGATAAAGGAGAAGGAAGCATGGTTACCTCGACTGAAATAAAGCATAGAAAGATCGCCCACCTGTTTCCAAGGCATCTACAAGAACTGCCTGACTTAGATGCCTCAGTGATTGCAACGCTTAAGCTCAGAAAAGGAATGGGTTTCTGAGCATGTAGGGAGCCGATTCCCTGCTCGTTACACTGCCAGTGGAGACAGGTAATAGGGGATATGAGCAACGGGTAACGTCACTTGCCAAAACAAGAATAAAGAAATGAACACTGATTTCTGTGTCTTTACCAAAAACCTGACTTCATGCCTTGGAGGTTATATTTCCGTGGCTGCTGAGTCTGTGAGTTTGGCAGAGAAAGGAAAACAAAAAGCAAGTCGCGTGGTCTGACTCTGGCATGCTGTCAGGGAAGCATCGTGTGCATGGGCTGGGAGATCTTTCATACAGACATCAACATAGGAGCAATTTTCAGCTGGGCTCCTCTAGCCTGACAGAGTGGTTATAGCAAAAAAGGAGCTGATCAGAAGGCAGAATAGAGAGAGCTCAGAACTGCCAGTCACCGGCAGCCTCATCAGCAATGTCTCATGAAGGGCCACAAAGATGATGAAGGCACTGGAGCATCTCTCATACAAGGAGAGGCTGAGAGAACTGGGACTGCTCAGCCCACAGGAGAGAAGGCTCAGAGGGGTCTTGTCCATATGCACAAATACCTGGTGGTGGAGTAAAGAAGGCAGGACCAGGCTGTCAGGTCCTCAGTGGTATCCAGTGACAGGACAAGAGGCAATAGGCACAAACCAAAACACAGGAAACTCCTGTGGATAATAAAGTTTTTTACTATGAAGGTGATTGAACACTGGCCCAGGTTGCCCAGAGAGGTTGTGGTGTCTCCAGCTTTGGAGATATGCAAAACCTGACTTGACACAGCCCTGAGAAACCTGCTGTAGCTCATCCTGCCCTGAGCGGGGGTCCCTGCCAACCTCAGCTATTATCCTGTCATCCCATGAAATGGAGCCAGACCCTAGTTTGTGTGCCTCACTCATCCCGCAGAGGGGAAAGTCCCCCTTTCCGTGAGAGTCAGCAGAGCACGGCCATGTCGGGGGTACCTACCAAGGGGTCTGCCTGCTCCTCCAGCTGCAGGGCAGAAGCCCAGCCTGCCTTCCAGGCTGCCTGTGCAACGTAGCAGCCACAACGTGCTTCCTCCTATATTATCTCACCAGTAAGCTACGCAAACAGGTAAATGAACCAGCCGCCCAACCGGCCGAGATGAAGGTTTCCCCCATAGCAGTATTGGCTAAGGGAATGCAGAGGAAAAAGTGGCCTCCCATCCCTCTTGCTGTGCTGTCGAACACAAGAGCAGCCCAAAGGAGGCATTAAGAAGTGCAGTAGCAATGTCATACCTCCACTCCTGCTTGCACTGTTGCCTTTTATTAGCTCCTCTGAAACGCAAACAATTTAAATAAGGCAGAAAGAAGAAGGGTCAGTGCCCTCGGTCAGCTAATTAATGATGTTTTGAAGGCACTGGAGTCTTTATCAAAAAGCAGCGGGGACAAGGGAGGAAGGAAGCGCCCTTCCAGAGATGTTACAAATGGCCTTCCAGGCATACAAATGTGTGTGCTTTGGACTGGTAAAAAGCATTTTGTTACAAACAACAGCTCATCAATGGGGGCGTGCTGCAAAAAGTGTCTTGCTTAGGTTTCCTAAAATGCTGCTTTGATGCAGTTTGCTGGCTTTCCTGCTTTGCAATTTTCCATTCTGCATCTTGTTTAGCTAGGAGGAATTAATGAGAACTGCCTGTAGTCAGCTAAACTGCCTTTCTGGCAGAGTCTCATGAGGAAGCTGTGGAGATCAGTAAACAGAGCTGAAAGCGCGGGTGGCCATGAGCTGCCTTTTTTTCTCTGCATTTGTAAAGGAAGTAAGAAGTGCAGCAGTCAGCCCCGTCAGACAGGGGAGATATTTCACAGGAAACAGCAGATGGCTTCAGGCTCATATTTCTCTTGCAGAAAACCGTGCCCAGGTATCTTGAAAAATGGATGCTTCAGGCTAATTTGTCTCTTTCTTTTTGGTACACTGAGGTATACCTCATGCATAAAAGCATAAAACACAGGCTGAAAAAGCCTAGGCCTTGTTTGTTTGCATAATTATATGCTTTTTATTTTGGAGGACAGTGGATAATAGAAAGTTCAAGGTATCTGAAACAACAGTATGGATTTCTTTCAACCATAATCAGTGGTGGGCCATTGCCAGCATAATCAAGAGTGAAAGTGTCCCTTTCTGTATGTTCACCTGGAAGGACATAAAGCAGCAGCGTACTTAAAGAACTTCAGTGCTGATTGTGATATCTTTCACTACCATGAAAGATGCCTGCTCAGCATCGTTCTCATGTTGCTTACTCCTGTGTACCACCTCTTACAGCTGCAGACCAGGGCTCAGGCACGTCTCCTGCTGTACCCCACCAGGAGGGCTTCCACAGAGGGATGACATGGCAGCAAAACTGTTGCTGGTGGCACCTGGGAAGAGCTGCCGATTGGCAAAATAGATGGGAAGAGAGTGTTATTACAGCTTGTCTGCTCTGTATAGCTGCAAGCTTTTCGAGATGCTGGTAGTGCCTGTAGGCTGAGGAAGAGCAGCTCTCTGTCTCCAAGGAGGGTTGGCCTAGTGTCTCAGGATCTGAGATGAGTGAGGCCCAAACGTGACTCCAGAGACAACCATGTTGCTAGAGAGGACTTTCTATATTGGGTAATGTGCGTCAGAACAAGACCCGTGTGCGTGGTGAGCAAGGGGACCTCAGCATGTGAATCGCCATCAGTGACTGTGGCGTGGGGCCAAGCCCAAGTGGCTGAGGTCTGTCCTGGCTGACTTATCACATGTTTTGGGACAGTCAGGAGCAGGTGCATGTTACTGGGAACACTGGGATGGTCATTTCCCCACCCATGACCTTAATGCCGGCCTGGTGACCTGTCATTACACCCTTCCAGTGACAGATGTGGTGACGCACCCCAGGAAGACCTCATTGTGGTGGTCCATCCCTGCCAGCCCTCCAGCCCTGCCATTCACACTGGGCTGCTCTTGCCACCTCAGAAGTCATCATACAGGACAGAGGGCGGAAAGCCTAAATAACTCATGCCACCTGATGAGGACGGTCAGGACGTCCCAGCTACCAGAGCTTAGCTAAGGCCTGATGTTCAAACCCACAGCAGACCCAGAAGCTGACAGCCTCAGCTGGGAAAGGGGCAGCAGGGGAGGGCAGCATGTGAGATATACCACCCTACCTCTCCATCGTCCTCTTACTCAGGGCTGTGCACACTGATCCTGTTTTGAAAGCCCCACTTTCATACATGGCAGGTTGCAGAGATGCAGCAGCCAGGAGAAAAGCAGCTCTCCATCATTTTCTGCTGACGACTAGTATCAGATGACTTTTAGTCATTCAATCCCCTGCTCTCTGCTCTACTGGATACTTTCCCATACTATATTGCCCTCTTCTTGGGCTTGTCCCGTGGACATAACTGGAGTGGTTTGCAGATGCAGGCATCAGAGAACTGCACAACCCAGCCCTGCATGAACTGCTGCTCCAGCACTATTACCCTTGCCAGATCTCTGATTTGGTTGTAGGACTAGCCCACCACCACCTGTCTGCTGATTCTTAAACAGTGTTTTCCTCTTGATTGATTTAACAGTCACCAGATATAAGTTCTGTATTTTGTTGAAGATTGTATTGATTTGATTCACTGATTTTATCAAATGCTGTGGGAACTCACCAGTTCAGTTATGACTTCCGTGATTTTCAGCCTGTTTGTTTTAGTCCTTTCATTCACTTCTGTCTCTTACTTTACAGCTTCAAGGAGTAGTATCCCACTATGGTCCATTTCCCTTTGTATTTAACTCTACCACCACCACCCCCTAACTGATTTTTCACCCTAACTGACATACTCCCACTGTTTTCTTCATTCTCCTATCTCTTCTTCTGCATTTTTCCAGGAAGAAGTTATCCTTAGATCCATGTTAAAATGGAGGGATTCAATAGGACTTTGTAAGGGTCTGTCTTGAATCATGTCTATTCATTAACAAAATAGATGAGAGACTAGAAAGGTGTGTTGGTTTTGGCTGGGATAGAGTTAATTTTCATCATTTATCTTTTGATAACACAGGGACATTTTCATTATTGCTGAGCAGTGCTTACACCGAGTCAAGGCCTTTTCTGCTACTCACCCCACCCCCCCAGCGAGGAGGCTGGGGGTGCACAAGAAGCTGGGAGGGGACACGGCTGAGACAGCTGACCCCAACTGACCGAAGGGGTATCCCAGACCATGTGACGTCATGCTCAGCATAGAAAGCTGGGGGAAGAAGAAGGAAGGGGGGACATTCGAAGTGATGGTGTTTGTCTTCCCAAGTCACCGTTATGTGTGATGGAGCCCTGCTTTCCTGGAGATGACTGAACACCTGCCTGCCGATGGGAAGCAGTGAATGAATTCCTTGTTTTGCTTTGCTTGTGTGCGTGGCTTTTGCTTTACCTGTTAAACTGTCTTTATCTCAACCCATGAGTTTTCTCACTTTTCCCCTTCCAATTCTCTCCCCCATCCCACTGGTGAGGGAGAATGAGCGAATGGCCGGGTGGGCTTAGATGCCAGCTGGGGTTGAACCACGGCAAAAGGCCACACATTAAATTTGGAGATCAAAGTGATGGCAATTATTTTGGAGGAAAGAGTTAAAATTCAAAATTACCTTAACAAATTGAAGAAATAGTCTGAAAAGAAAAATCCAAATGGTATTCAGCAGGTATAAAAGGTACTGTACTCAGGGTAGAATAATCAACTATATGATTATATGGTGGCAGAAAGTTGGTTGGTAGCAGTTTTGGAGAGGAACATATGAATGTAATGGTGAGTCACAAGCTGACCATGGGTCAGGAATACTATGTTGTTACAAAAAAGGTTGGCATGATACTGAAATCACCTGAGATGAATTTAGCTTGCATGAAATAATCCTTCTGAAGCTCATTGGTAAGGCATCAGCTGGAATACTTTGGCATTATATTTTAAGACATCCTAGAGAAGAACCCAGGGAAATAGACTAAATAATCTTCAAACACTGCTGAAAAGAAGATACTATCAATCTGTTTTAATTCATTTGGGAAAGAATGGGGAGATTCAACACTAGCTCTGATAAAAACATGTTAATGAAGAGGAAAGTGAACCACTGCAGTGGAAGGTCTGGGAAGGTCCCGGAGCTGGAACGGGAGCATCTTTAAGAACAGGTCAGGCACGCATCTGTGAGAAATGACCCTGACAGGGAGGGTCCTGCTGTGGGCAGAGGAATAGGCTTCTTGATTTCTTGAGGCCCCTTCCAGCTCTCAAGTCTGCTTCCTGCCCAGACACGAACCTGCATCCTCTGCTATTACCTCTATCCTGCATGTATCCCACAGTCTGACCTCAGCCCAGACTCACCCATCCTTTTGCAGGAACATCTTTGCCAGTTTCTAGCAGATTGCTGACATCTACCTTCATTTTCTGCCTCTTCTTTTTCTCTTGTCCTTTCCCTCATTGCCTTTTTCCCTTTCTTTCTCCCTGCACTTTCCCTCTTCCCACTCACTGTGATCCTCCGTCCTGCCCTGGGCCTGACAGCCAGCTTTGACCCTCTCTGCAGAGAGATCAGCCAGGGGATGCTGAATGTCACCTTTCATGGTAAATCTTGCACCAAGGAGATGGTTGGGAAAACTCCACTCCCAGGTCTCTGCATCATGGGTCCAGACTGTTTGCCTATTCACCCCTGCTTTGGTTATATTTGGTTAAGACTTGGTAGCTCCAGCTCCTGAGGACGTTTCTTTGCTTGTTTTTGGAGAGGGCTTTGCTTCTGCAGCCTTTGAGCTTGGTGACCAGGCCAGATGGGCTGCGTGTTTTAATCCAATCTCTGCTCTGTTTGTCTCATCTTTTAGGATTTTCTCTGTGCTTTTTTATTTACACTCCCACATGTGTCTCCAACCCAGCCCAAACCCAAAAGACTTCAATTCTAAGAAGTGTTTTTGAGCACACAATGCTGAAGGACTCGGTTTAAAATTAAGCCAACTGAGGAAACATGGCCATAAAAGGAGAGCACAGTGGGCCAAGACCACGTGTAGACTTGCAAATCCGCCCTGGGATTTCAATTCCAACAACGAACCGATCTGAGATTTGCTCTTGCAGTTTACACTCTCCTCTGAAAACAAGCCTATGGAGAGCGTGTTGCAGCAGTTACCATAGCAGCCAGCACAAGAAGAGTCCATTAAGTGATCACAGTCCTGTCTCAAAGTGAATTACCAGGCTACAGGTGAACTTTTGCACCTCCAAAAATGTCTCTTGGGGAAAATATGTTGTCGTGCACGGTGGAACAAGAGAATGCCGATAGGTTGCACTGACTTGCTGCTGCATTGTTATCTTTAATTATGTCTGTGTTGATTTTTAAAAAGTACTGCACACGCTTTTCCTTTTTCCTGTCAGGTGGTTTTTGTGATTTTTTTTTTTGAAGGACGAGACAAGGTACCCCAGTCAATGACTACTAATGAAATGTGCTTCAGGCCTCCCTGCATTCTGCCACAATTAGATTGTCAGCCATCCCAGGAGAGATGTTATTATCTATGTGGGTGTGGAAAATGATCTATATCACTGTTAATCATTTCTATTATAGTAGCAGGTAGCGCTCCAAACATATCAACACCTCATTATAATGACTGTTTTTCACACACGGGAAGTTGAAGGTCCTGTTGTATGCTCAGGACATAAGAAATACATAAATGGAGCTGGGAGGTGGAAAGAGGATGGATCCTGGTGGGACCCTAGGAGCACAGGAAAACACACTACCCCCTCACAAACACAGCTCCTTAAATAGCCAGAGACATGGCTCTGCTGCCAGTACGTCGTAAGGAGGAGCTGGTCCTGCACACAACTCCCGATCCAGACCTTGCATAATATCTCCTTTTTGTTTCTGTGCTGTACAGCTCTGTCTTATTTGTAACAGCCAGTGCTTGCTGACAGGTGTGCAAGCACAATTCTCAAAAGCAAAGTGCAGCTGTGGATATTGACATCTTGATCCTCAAAGGGGTTTGCAGTAGCAGAAGACCCAGGATAAAACAGCACAGTGGGTTATTTAACCCAACCTTAATGCCCTTCCAGAAAGTCACTTGAAGTCTTTAAACCCCTCCACACTGTGACTACCATAATAACCAAATGAAGAGCTATTAAAAGCTTCCGGTGAAGGAAGGTAATGAGAAAACTATAATGTCTGGGAAAACCAAACCAAACAAACAAATGAATTACCCCCAACGTTCCAGAGAACTCAAATTGAGCTTGACCTCTGTAAGGTATCATTTGCTTCCTGTTTGCTGCCAAAGTACAATGAGGTTATATTTGGGCCCCACCTTTCAGTGTCTGGGTCTAAAAATATAACAATGAACTTGTAACACAAAGGCCCTGTCTACTGGAGAGGCAGAATTTAGCTCTAGCTGCAAAGCACAAATTCTTCTCTCGTTGAGGCAGAACTGATTTTGAGTAGGTGACTGGCTTTTTTGTTTGTTTGTTCATTTTTTTTGTCTTTCTATATTTAGGTTGCCAGACTTGGGAGGATCTCATTAGGATTAGGCCAGATTTACGCAGCTGTTTGTTTTAAATGATCATGACTATAACCATTTTAAGGCACTTGTCACCATGGTTACCGTGATGCTGTTCTCCAAGGTGTCTGAGTCGAGACAGGGCTGAGAGGGAACACGGAGCTACCTGAGTGGGAACATACATGGATGTCTAATCCATAAATCTTTTTATTTCCTTGAAAGTATTGAGTCTCAGCTCCATGGATAAGAAAAGTATGTGAAGGATCACATTTAGTCTGTGCTCAAATGCCACCAAGCTGACTACTTGATGGTCTTCAGACAGCTCTTGCTTTCAAATAAGAAAAGCCTTGGATGACAGTGTGGGAAATGCGGTGGGGTGGGGGCAAAATGATATTTTGGGAGACGATTCAATGCCTTAATTTTGATTCAGTCTGAAAATTTACTCTTAAACCTAATGCTACTTCTTACTGAGCTTTCATTCCTCCAGTGAAACCCACCACTCATGTCTAGTGGGAGTTAGACCAGCAGTACTCTCAGTTTCTCAGCAACAGACTGACTAATGCTGATGTTTGTATGACTCTGGCTCACTTGTTTCATCTTCTCTTTCCAGTGTTTACGCTTTGTTCTCTTCCTGTTTCTTCTGGAAGCATTTCTGCTTCCCCCTTTCCCTGTTTAAGTTCATTTTTTCTGTTATGCCTAAAGCAGTTATATTCTTAGTGGTTATTGGAATAGTTGGATGTGGTCTCGCTGATTCAGTGGAGCCCCTCAGAAAATGGGGGAATAGGCTGATTATTTTCTTACTATATTTGTCCAAGAACCAGAATCTCTGTCAAGCCTCATCTCACCCTACACCAGCCAGCCCTCCTAAAAAGAGATCTTGGGTGGCTGATTCCCCAGACCATAGTACAAGATGGTCTGAGAGACAGAGCATTTCCAGCTGGCAGGCACAAGGGCTGCTGTATAAGGGAGGGATAGTGGAGCGCTGCTGCCAAAGGGTCACACCGTGGAAACCTAAGGGCCCTTACCTGCGAAAGGACACAGTCTCTTACCCACTCTGTCCCTTTCCATCCGGTAGACCCATAAAACTCCCAGGGTAGCCACCTGGCTCTAGGTCTTGTCTGCAGCCCTTCTCAGCTCTGGAAGATTCCTGAGTACAGCAGTGATTGAGGGCCTGGGCTAGAGCAGCAGGGAGGTTGCATGATATGGCTGGATAGCAAAGAAGTTGCATGGTATGGCTGAATAGTAAAGAAGATACATGGTATGACTGGATAGTAAAAAGGTTGTAAGAATTAGAGGAGCCAATAACAGCAGCAGAATGTCAGTAGGGATTTTTGCATGGTGCTTATTTGCAGTACGGATGGTGTTAGTCATTGCTTACCCCAGCAGGTGCAAAATGTTCCCATCACGTTAGTACAACTTACTGAGATGAAAGTTTAAGGTCTGAAAAAAATTCTGCCAAAACCAGCATTTGTGTGTGAGACAGAAATGTGAATATCAATCAGAGGGAATTATTTTAATCAGCTCTATGTGTTAAAACTAGCTTATTCCCAGAGCCAATTTCTCAGAACAGCCTGGAGCCCTTTCTAGCCAGCGTGAGTACTCCAGTACTTCTGAGTTGGTGATGATCTGATTTGCTTCAATACGTCCCAGCAGCAGTGTGAAGGGCATAGTCTAAGTGACAACTATTTCAACACTCATATACATCCAGCCCGGTCTCAAGGTCTTTTCCAAGCACTGATTAAATAAAGATCCTCTTTGTCCTAGAAGGCTCACAAAGATGCAATAACACCTAAATAGGTCTAGATATCATCCGAGTCAGCTACCACCAACCTGCCAGTACCTTGTGTTTCCCATTGGCAAAGCTAAGAGTCAGGAGCCCATCAAAGACAATGTGCCGATGACTTGACCCCTCTCGTTTCCCCCAAATTAGTGGTTATGTGTGGCAGAGGAGAGCTGGCCAGAGAAGTGGAAAGGCGATCTGTACGGGGGATGAGCATGCAGCAGGAGCCCCTGTGCAGGGCTGTCTCGGTGCCACGCCAGTGTGATGCCCTGGGACATGGGTGGCTGCTTTCTGGGGTTGGGGCCATGAGAACTGACAAGGAGCACTGGGCACAGACTGATGGCGAAGGTGGCCTTTGCTGTGGTTAAACTTGGGACAGTCACCAGCTGTACTGCTGTAACACAGCTCTCAAATATTTGCGTGCATACAAAATCAGAGTTACTTCTGTGCCCTGAACTGCTATGCACTCTCTGCATTAATTTTCTTGTGGATCTTTAAAAAGCAGTGAACTCATGGTAATTACAAAACTGCTGTGTTGAGCACTGACACATCAGTTTTTCTCTTTTCTACTTCAGTCTTGCCATTCTCCCTCTCAGAAACCCCAAAAGCTCTTTAAAACAAAAAACCCAACCGTCTGTAAAATGCAGTATGTGACGGGAGTGCAAGAGCGACTGGATTTGCTTGTAAATAAAATACCATTCCAAAAATTCAGTAGATGTATATTTGTGTTGAGGGGTCTTGCAGCCTGTTTGGACAGCTGCTGCTATTAAAACTTTTGCCAAGTAAATTTAAAAAAGCCACCTTCTAACTGCCATTTTCACAAATATATAAGAAGATTTACAAGTACTTCAATGCCAAACTGAAACCTTCCTGGAGCGACCTTTAGAGTTACTTTCAAAATATTCTAAACCTTTGAGTAACATGTTCATTTTTACCCTATATATCTGCCTCGATATAATATAGGCAGTAAATATATTAGTAACATACAGTCTATGCTTGCATGTATGTATATGCAAGAATGTTGTTTCAGGGTGTTTTTTCTATCTTGGAGACAATATTGAATAAAACATTTCACTTATCAAGTTTTTTTTTAAATTAAATATAAAATTATAAATCTCAGAACTGCAAAGATAAATGAAGAATATTTGCTGCCAAACTGGTCACAGGGTGAACTGAATTCCCTGTTACTGAACAGCAGCAGGTAGATTTGGGACATATTCATGGTTAAGAAAGATCTCTTCGAGACATGCCCTGCTTGTGCAACATGAAATGTAGACTTAATTCCATTGGAAGCCCAGGGGCCTTTGCACTGGTGGTGGAGGCAGAAGGTGCAGGAAGACATGCCCCTGGGCTTTTTTCCATTATGTCACTCAAGCAATTCCCTAAGGGAACAAAGTTTATTCTTGCATTTTCCAAATGCTAATAATATTGCTCTTTCTGTTTTCCTGCAGAGTCTTCCGTCACCAGTTTCAGTGCCAGAATATAGGGCAGGGACCCAACTTGGGAGGAGGTGAGATTGCAGCTAGGGGCATTTGAAGGCATATTGCTTTAACTCTTTACACGCTAATAAAAGGAAGTTACAACATCCTGGGTTGGACTCTAAATTACAGTGGATGAAGCTGTCTCTCTTCATATTGCAAGGATTTTTCTCCTGACTCCAACTTGAATATTTATTTGCAGTAAACATATTTTTTTTCCCCAGGTACAACGATTCCCTCCCACAGGGAAGTAATGCAGAATCTCCAGAAAAAACCCACCCCCAAGCAGAGTTTGAGATTTTTTAACCCTGCAAAGACTCCAGGGGCAGGAATATTGCCATTGTATCATCTGTTGTCCAGGGATATTGCAAGATCTTTGTTGATCATGTTAGAGCTGCTTTTGTAGACCAGCATTTTGAATTACGTATTTGCTGTCAAAGGCGGTCGTGTTCAGGCAGTCTGAGCAGGGGACCGGGTACCATGCGGTCCATGCAGGGGCCCTCTCTGGGCTCTGGCACTCATCTCTGATCAAGTTATTTGCACAGTCTCTCCCAATTTCATCGGATGTGGAATTGCATTTATGGTGTGTGCTAACAGCTATCAGTCTTCTCTGGAGGGGCTGAGATGTTTTGTTCACCTCCTGTGTGGAAAAATATGAACAGGAGGATAAAAGGCTGGAACACTTTTCTGAAAGTATATAGTCAAGGTGATTTAGATCTGAATCTGAGGAGAAACTTCTTTTGGCAGTAAATACTCCACTTGCTTAATCTATAAATAGCTATTTAGATTGCAAAACACTCTTCATAAGTTATACCTCTGATTTGGCCTGAGTGAGAAACAAAATGTCGTCTTCAGAATGGAAGAGAATAAAATGAAATGTTCCCTCGATGGAGCTGACACAACCTTGGCCCCAGATGGCGTTTTCTGCTTTATGACCCACCAAACTAGCTTACCATGTGGTCAAAATTACATTAAACATTTCTGCAGTCCTGGTGCATACAGTAAGATGTTCTTCTTCCAAGGGAAGTAGCTCATCCTTCGGAGGTGTTTGTATTGCTATCACCATGGCAACCAGAAAAGATGAAAGTCAGAACCCGAAAAAAAACCCCAACGTTAGCTGAGGTATGGATGGGCAGTCAGATTGTAAAACCATGCACGGATTTCTAAAGGAAATGACTGTTCTGTATTAAACAAACCTAGCAGAATTCCTGGTGCTATAACCTAAAAATAGCACTCCTGGCTTCATTAAGTGCAAGGGCTTTTATAAACCCCCGTTAAAGCAGATATCAGGAATGGAGGATTCTCCATCTGACAGGGGTGAGGTTTCTCCATCCTGCTTCGCAGGGGATCGTTTCCCACAGCACAATCTGCTTCCAAGCAAGACCATTTGTGGTCCCGCTTTTGACATGGGTTTTATGAAACATGGTTATAAACAGCTGTGACACTCACTCTGTCTGAGCTGTGCCATAAAAACGAGACTTCAAATAAACCCTAAAATCTGAGCCCCGAATACGACGCTTTGGATCCTTTTCTAGTAAACTTGGTTGAGACTCTTTGTCCAACTCTCTTTGGAAGAAACTCTTTGATCAGCCAGGATTTTGGTGTCACCCCACATGGAGACTATCTTTGCTCTGCTGTCTAAGGAGGGAGAACAAACCAGTAGAATTCCACAAAAAATATTTTCAGTTGAAGGGATAAGCCTATATTTTGCACAGAATAGGACAGAAGTCTGATTATTAAAAAGTAGCTAGAAAAGCTACAAAATTCCCACAGCAATATTCCGTTAAAGCATGGTTTGGCCTTAGATTTGAACTGTGACTCCCTATCTAAAATTAAACTAACTCTGGCTCAAAAAGGTGCCTCCTCACTTGTTCCCGGGTTCCACCACAGATGAGTCTGGCAGAAATGGTAATTTGAAGACAGTTCTCAAATCCAGTTGCAAATCCCAGGATAGACAAATTTTACCTCTTTCACCATCATATTTGAGGTAAGAAGATTTACTTATATCACTCTAAAACATTGCTTCATCTCATAAAGGGAAGGCTATGTAGAACAGGCTCCTTTACTATTAAACAGAATAAATTCAGCAAGATTCTTCCAGGTCCTCCTCTTTACTTATTTATTGTAGGCTAATAAAGAGAGTTCTTTTTCCCTTGGTGAATTTAGGGATTAGATAAATAAAGCTCAACACCACTGAGTCAGATGAGGACTTGCTTGTTAAACATTAACAAGCACCCAGCCTTTTCAAGCATCTGCTTACCGATATCTCTGCAGCAGGCTTCATGGTTTGCTTTTGCACGTTTTTTTGCATGCTATGTTAAGCAAGAACGGCTGTGTGTGATTAGTAGGGTAAGACTCCTTTGGTTCTGTGGGAGCCAACCTTTCTCTCTAGCAAAGGTAGGCTGCTGGTTTCATGGTCTTACCATCTATCAAACCCTTCCTGGTCCTTTGCCTTCACATGCTCCACGTGCTCCTGTTTGCCACAGCTGATCATTTATTTTGAAACTCTAAAGTGCAGTTTATCTCCCTTTCTCTGTTTGCAGATGACTTCGCAGGACAATTTTTTAACGAAAATGGAGTACAGACAGACTCATATTTACTTTCCCAGCAATGAGCTCAGGTAAATCTGAGGTTCATTAGGGAGCTCTGTAGAGGCAAAACAAAAGCCCGGCACTCCCATGGCTGCAGTTGCCTCCAAAGCACTAATATTTTCCCATCTGAGTGGTGGAAGGGAAAGTAGAAGGAATAATAGAAAGAACCAAGGAATAGTGAGACTGTAACCACACCTTCTTCACTGACAACGTCCTTCCCACCAGTTTGTCTGCTGCCCATGGGTCCAGTTGTGGGTGTGGAGGAGAGGTGGTCCAAATGGCCATGCAGAAGGGCATCATTACAAAACCTGCAGTGGAGGAGGAGAGAAAACAGGGGGTAATGATACATACTGCCTCGGTTAGAGGGTGGTCCTTGTGGCCAGGGTGCATTCAGCCTGCCTTTCATGAGCTTGGCTTGGCTTGCAAGGCTTGAAGAAATCTCTAGCTTTTGTAAAAATGAAAGGATGCTGGAGGATGTGTCTGGTCAGATAAGTGAAGATCATTTGCTCTCTCTACCCAAACTAGCCCATACAAGTCTGCTGCAGGATGATAGATGTTTACATACACATTAATGTGATGGTAAGCTCACAAGGAGAACTAGTCGATGCACTCTGGATTATGGACAGAGCCAATATTCAAGTATCTGCACCATTTTTGTAGACATAACTTGGGATAGTACCAGTTCTTAATGACTTTTTGTCCATAATCCTCATTCTTCACAGAGATACCTTCAGGTACCTTCCACGAATGAGAAATGCTTCTTTTCTGTTTTTCCCCTGAATGCAACCGGCACAGTGGGCCCAAAGAGTCACCTAGGCTCCCACTTATCTTTAATGCCAGTTTACACCATATGGGACAGCAATATCTACTGTGTAACCTGCCGGTGCCTGCGTCCGATGCTGCGCCCAGCACACAGGGCATGAGCCTATTGCAGTTCCTAGGTGGAGGTGTGCTGGTTTCAAACACAAGGTGTTGACTGGGGGCCTGGGTACACTCAGAACTCCCATAGCCTTGCTTTAGCCCTAACACCTAAGGCCAGCTTCACCTCCGCACATGCACAGATCCAGTAACTGGTCACAGAAAAAAGGCTTCATTTGAAAACCAAATAATGTCGTTCTTCTGATTGCTCCCCCATGGACTGTTTTTGAGTGTGTCCTCCTGCAGCGTGGAAGCTTTGGTCTCCATACACAACCCATAAAAACAGAGGCAGCAAAAGAGAAACAAATTATGTCAGAATAACTGAAAGCTTAATGGGAGCACAAATGAGGCAAAAGTCACTGTATTTGCATTTATTTTCACTAGTTCTCAGATTTACAGGAGATCCAGCAAAATGTAATTTGATAGTAAGCCCAGCTAGTTACAGTATCCAAGGAGAGTGAAAATCCCCTCAAACTGGATGAAACTTGATGCTGCCAGCATACTGCTGAATCCCCTCCAGTGTATTTCCAAATCACATTCCTCCTTTACTCTGCTGAGTGCTGCCCGAAGAATCAACAGTAAATCAAGCGACCTGCAATATACTTCTTTTTTATAATGCATCTATAAATTTCATGGAACTATGGATTTCTTCTTATGAAATTTAATTTGAGTCACTTGGGGAAACATTTCCATATTGAAAGGAACTCCTGGCTTTCATTGTACTTATACTTTGCTTTTACTGAATTGCAAAAGCTTTGATTTAAAGGGACATAGCCAAGGTAAAGCCTGCCTGCACGAAAGCCGTAGGGCCCATTTCCACTTGGCAGGGAAAAACAGGCAGCTGCTGAGCTGAGCAATCTCATGTCCGCCAGCCACCTGAGGATGGGCACGGCGAACACGGGCTTATGAGTGACGCTGGCTTTTCTGCCTCCTGGATTGCTGTGTCACGGGGAGGACAAGGCAAGAGACTGGCCATCCCTTCCCGTAAGGCTGACTCATGGAGAGAGCTGCCGGCGGCCTCCCTCAGGTCCAAGGAGCACCCAGCAATGATCTCTGCATTCCCATCCCTAGATTTCTGTGAATGGGGCTTTTTGAAAACCCGTGGGTCTGAATGAAATAATGGGTGCACAGCGTAAATTGGGTAAAGCCTTCATGGCACCAAAACTGATTGGAAATAATTTTTTTTTTTTTTTAAAAAAAAGACTGTTCCACCTGTTTTCTGGATACCCCAGGCATTTTCTGACAAGCTCTGCTCCCATGGTGTTTTGTAACACACACAATCTCAGGTGCAAATGAGTCAAATTTTGCTGTTAGTAAAACAGAGAGAAGAGAGTACTGCAGCAGCTTTCAGCTTATGGCTGATAAACTAATATTACACGGTCTGCAAAATGTAGTTAAGAAATGTAGCTGTACTGCCAGCAGACTCCAGTTCAGTATGTATAGATGCAACACACAATGTTAAGAGGGCAAAGAATTAGAAATGTCTGAAAACATCAGAGTTGGCAGATGAAAAGGGAATCCAAAGGAGGAAGTGAGACTGAGGCTTACACTTAAAAGCTGCTGAAAGAAAATAAATTCAGAAGAAAAACACCCTCAGTTAGGCTTGGATAACAATGCAGTTTTCTTTAAAGAAAAAAAAAAAGGCACTAATAGCTGTTTAAACAAAATATAGACATAGATGGTGACTAAAATAGCAGAGAAAAGGACATCAGAAATCTGTTAATGCAAGAATACGATAAAGAAGAGGCAGAGGTTAGAAAACATTTGTATCTGGTTTGACTGATCAACATCACCTCTTGCTGTGTCTATCTTTATGGTGGCTGGTCCTGTCCCTCCACAGGGATGTGTATCATATCTCATAGCTGACTGGGAGCAAGGGTAACATGCCATGGGTTTTCCGAAGCACCCACTAAGGCCTGGGGTTGCTGCTGCTGTTGCACACCCGTGGCAAAGGTGTTGCACACGTTGTCCCTCCTCCATAAGCAAAGCATGTGCACAGAGCCACTGATTCACGTAATAGCACGTAAAAGTCACTATGCCCAGATGTAAACTGGGGCACCTCTGGGGAACACACTGACCTGAGCCAGTTTTCCAACCCTGAGAAACGTAGGCACTGAATCCGGCAACATGACTGAAACAGAGCCCACAGGAGCCTGGGGCAAAGATGAGGGAGAGCAGGGGAGAGCCGTGACGTGGGCTGGTCAGGAGACCTCAATTTCTGTCATTGCACAGAGATCAAACCAGCTGCCCTCGCTCGCTCACTGGTGCACAAGTAGAGCAGGGAAAATTGATGCAATCCAGGCAGGCTTTTGCAGAGAAACCTGTTTGAATCCCCTGCGTCACACTTTTTTGTAGCAAGCTCTGAGAAAGAGGGCATCAGCAGGAAACTTATTACAAATGAAAAGGCTAAAGTAATACAGCAATCACCTTCACTGGGTTTTTTAAGAACTGATGAGGGACCAGTCTCCTAAGAGATTTTTGGGTGAATTTGCTGGTGTGGCAACAGTGTCATGAGCAAGAGATTTGTCTCTGCCTTTTATCCTCGTCTTATCACATATACCCACCCAATTCAAATTAAGGTCCCAGTGCCATGCTCTCTACTTTCCCACCACTCTCCCACACTCCTGGTATCTTTAATGTTGCCCATTTTTCTGACATTATCTAGTGGTTTTGTTGCAACAGCCTACATGGATGAGTGTATCTCGAGAAAGAGATGAGCTGCCTTCTTGAACATCCTAGAAATGGCTTTATATACCACCAGTGATAAATGTCTCACAGTCTGGGAACACTCAGCTCAGAAAATGTCTTGAGATCCCTTCCAGTGCTGCATATCCTGATTTCCATGAAATAATGGCGTGCATCCACATACCTGAAAATATGTCCAGCTACCTATGCAGTCTTTTTATTTTTCCAAGAAAGGCTTGAATATTTTTATCCTATGCACTGTTTACATTTCCAATATTTTATTATTACTTTTTAAATATCTAGTTTAAAAAGGAGAAATGTGGTTCCTATGAAGCAGATATGGGATTGCCAGTACAACCTTGGTTTGGCGCAATCTTGGAAATCTGGAATTATTTGCTAAGTAAAAGGTTTTTACTGTTATATGATATATTCCCTTAAGAAACTCTTTAATCAAGGAAATGCATTGTTTCAGGGTGGAATTGGTTTGTGGGCTAAATCATCATATATGTTAACTAGAGTTTAAAGAAGTGTCAAAGGTCTGAACACATAGGGCATCATTTACAACTGGTAAAGCTGGCTTATAGTTTGCTCTAGGTCATAAATTATCCTTCTACCCACCTACCATCTGCACATCTATTGCTTGCATGCTGGTTAAATATTATTTGAAAGTATTGCAGCATAAATAAAATTAGCAATGGGTGAAATGAGATGAATTTAAATTGGCCTCTCAGTTCCAAATCTTAGCAAGAATTTAAAAGGATTTTAGCACATGACTTGATATAATCTTATTTCTCAGTCTTCTACTGAATGTCATGTTTTGTCACAGGAGTGGGAATCACGGGTCATCCTCAAACGAAGGAAACGACTTAGTTAATTTGGCGCCTTTCCAGTTCTGACTTAATATTTATGCCATCAGCAGAACAGGTGATTGAAAAATGTCTCGGTGCCGAATGCGTGACAGAGGAGCTGGTCCCTTCTGCAAATCACCGCTGAAGTCCCTGGGAACCTGGAGGTATGAGGAGGTCAGGATCAAACCGTAAACTCCCCAGTAGTTTCCCGTGTCGCACAGGAATTCTGCTTCTGAGCTGTATGACAGCAAGCCCTGGGGCTATTTGTTTGCCTTGCCTTCCTTCCCACAGCGTAAGTGGTTTCTGCGCATGTTCCTGACTGCTTTGGACGCAGGGACGTTATGAGTGTTTACAAGTGGGTTGTTTCCCTCAGCCGTTTTTATTTTCTAGCACGCATGCTACAGCACCCAGTGCAACTCCCACATTTTTGTATTGCAATAAAAACCACGTGTCGCTGACTTCAGAGAAGTCCTGTATGTCTTTCCATCTTGCAGCTCTCCCAGGACTGCAATGGAGGCAGCTCTCCCAGTGTTTAAAGAGCTGACAAGAACAAGGTGCCAGGCCACATCTCTCTCAGGGCTGACCCTATCGCCTTTCCAACAGGCAGATTTTAGGCAGCTGTGCCTCTGCCTGCACTTTCTGTGTGCAATGATCTGCATGCACCTTTTTTGGTTGATGCCGGAGTGTGATTGCAGCTCATTTGTGAGGTGACTGCTTCCCTGCAGATAGGCCGGTCAGTGGCTCAGGGCTTCCCCTCGTTGTCTCAGACAACCGTTCAGGTTGGAAGGAACCTCAAGAGATCGTCAAAGCAGGGTCAGCAGTGAATTCAGAACAGAAATTGGACAACTTGATTCTTCTGCCAATCATCACGAGACCAGACCCCTCTGGGGCTTCCTGCCACAGAGAAGGACAGCTGTGCGAGTGCTTGTGAGAAAGAGGAGGTGGGAAGGAGATATGGTCCATTTTAGGAACAGAGATAAGAAACGTTTCAGGCAGTTGAGCCCAAAAGGCTGTAGGGGAGGAAGGAAAGGAACAGAGAAATTCATCTTGGGCATTTGAGATAAGAGTAATGGTTTCAGAAAACATAATTTTTATTTATTCTTCAGAGCCTTAAGACTGGGAACAAAATGTGATATATGGCCTAACTCTTCTGACTTTTTATTTCATGCAGTCATTTGCACCTAGACCAAACGAGTGAAGAAAACCTGTGCTGCTGCTTGGATAGTTTTGTACCTCTGCCTGGGATAGGTACAAATGGAAATCACACCAGGTACAAGGAAGAAGAGGAGCCAGCTCACACTTAGTCATTCTGCATAATACAAACTGGTCTTGAGGGAAATCCCCCACGCAGACAGATTAGGCGTGGCTAAGGATCAAATGCCTCTTTAGCCACCACCAAAAAAAAGACAGCACCTTTCCATGGGCTCCTTTCTTCAAGCAGAAATTACTAACTGCTTTTTTCGACCTCCACAGTCATTAGATTTTACTCTACTGAGGCCTGATCTGCCAGGATGCCAACGGAGTTAATGTTCTCAGGATACAAATTGAAAAAAATATATTATTTTGAAAGGTCTGAAGCGCTTGCAGAAAATACAACTTGCCACTTGCACCTGCCCAGATCCATTTTGGGGACATCATTAAAATAATTGCACCCCCTTTAAGACATGAACATACAATATCTTCAAAGATCAAAAACATTTTATTGCCCACTGTCTTTGAGTGATGCATCATTAGATCTGCCTGCTTTAGGTTTGGCCTCCAATGCTGATCTTGCATAATGATTTGCGACTGGTAGTGCCCCAATTTTATGTCTCCATACTTTTTTGAGTTAGACATTAAAGATGAGGAACTGACACCAGAGGTTCACTTCATCACTTCACTAATTCCCGTTTAGTTCCATTTCAGTGGGAGTTATATGTGTCTACGGATCTGGACCAAGAACCCTCAAGATCAGGTCTTCAAAGCTCACTGGAGCAGGCAGGACTTCCTGGAATGCTACAGTATTTCTGCACTGGTAAGGAACTTCTAAGGGATTTAAAGTGGGATTTGGGTATCTTTGAGGATCCCTTCTGCTCCTTGCATCCCTATAGAGTCTGCCGTAGGGCAGACTAGAAGCAAAAAGGGCCTTGAACTACACCTACTCCCATCACTTCTGTAATTAAATGACCCTTCTCCTTCCTGTTTATACCCCCATATGGTTTGCTGCAGTAGCTGTCCCCTTTGGTCACATGGGTGGTTAGCAGTACATACAAATGAAGACACATTTTGAAAATGCAGTGACTTTTGTTCCAGTGAAATAAAAATCCGCAGTTTATGTTGCAAACTTTATGCCAAAAGTAAGTTGCTGTTAGTTTTTGGCCATCTTCATAACCTGTAGGCAGAGTGCCACCAACAAATAACTATCTGTTCTGCAAAATTAAGTTCTTTACTTTATAGAGACTGACAAAGAGTTTTGTGAATTGCCAGAGTAATAACTCCTGGAAGAATGGAAACAGGGACACAGAAACACTTGTAAAGCATTTGAGAAGTCTCCAGCTGTGAGTTACTTTTGGGTGGATGGATGGTTGGATAGATAAATCAATAGGCACGTAAACAACAACAGACAGAGAAGATACACAGTTCACTGAAATTTACAGTTCTCTGGAAAAGTAAGTCTTGCATAACAACTCTGGGTTTGCACACAGCAGTCCACTGCATTGTCATTTCCTATGCATTGTGGCAGGTCTATCAATCCTGAACACAGCAGAGCATGTTGGTTTGCAAGACCCCAAAGATTGCTCCTGCGTACTTAGGTGCTTCCTCCTATTGCAGTATCCATCTGTAATTTCCAATGTTTGTTCCACCTCAAACGTGTTTGCTAAGTAGATAAAAATTATCCACGTTGATTTGTATAAGGTAGACAAGCCATGAAAGAACAAGTAACTCTACAAGGTCACTCAGAAAGCTTTTTACTCAGCCAGAAAGAAACCCTTGATTTCTTGGTCTCTGTTTAAATTGGCCAGTGGGACAGTGTGTGGGATACTGTGGGATCGTATTCCCTTGGAAGTGCAGATGGGAGATTTTCTCAGACTATGCCAGAGCTTTTGTCCAGCCCACACACCCACTGGGGACACCAGACCCTGGAGGGGGTGGGTGGCACATGCCCGTGTCTCATTTCAACAGAGTGGGAGCACACATCTCAGAAATGCTCCCGGGTACCTCCCTACAGATATAGGTTGAATTCCTTTCCAACACCATTCCTCCTCCTTCATGCTCATCCTGACATTGGATGTCAGGAGCAACATCCCAAACTCAACAGGACTGTATTTTTTTCTGGTTTGATTTTTTATTAAACAAAAGATACGCTGTGGTGCTTGTCTGATTCATACAGCTACAGACTCACGGGTTAATGTATAACCAGTATACTCCTGAAGTATTTAAGTTGCTATTTCCCTTCACTTTGCCAAGGTAATGAGGTGTTTGATGAAAGGAGTTCAGCTGCAGACCTGCAAATGTATGTTCTGTAGGCTAGAGAGAAACCACAACAGACTCTCATGTTTAATATTCTGATAAATTGGGCACTTCTGCACCTTACATCAGGCAGTGACACAATGCAGCCTTGTTAATCTAAATAGAAAGCGCTCCTTCAGGGATGGAGTCCAGGTCTGTTTCAGCAAACTAGATTTGCATCACTAATTCAAAACACCATAAAAATCCAAAGGATGCTCTGGAAGTAGAGGTTATCTGCTCATCGGTTCAGATAAGTGAAGCATAAAGCCTCAACAATGTGAGTAGGTAATGGGACAAGTTGATGCCAGCATACAGCACTGGTTAGTTAGATTAAAAGAGCATATCTGGTGATGACTGTCTTCTGTTTTTTTCTGAGAAACACATCAAGAAGTGTATTAAAACAGCTCAGAATCACTGACGGGTTTTGTTATCTACTGCTTGTTCTTGGATTGCTGATAACTCCAAGACCGTCCTTCTTTTTCAAGACTTTGAACAAAGTAGTTAAGCTTTCTTGGAAATAAATCAATACTTGATATCACCTCTGAATAGCATGCTGGCCAGACAATCTGCCTTCCTCATGGAGACATGGCTAGGAGTCACTGGTGTCAGAGTTTAAGCTCTCACCTTTTTGCTTCTGTGTTTTCTTTGTAGGGGAGGTTTTCTTGTTGCAGTTAAAGCTTCAAACGTTTCTTTCACGGGCCACAGCTGCTGAACTGCAGCACACAGGCACTCAGCACTCAACTCCGGAGGACTGTTGTGATCGACTCTGATTTCATTAACCCTTGCTGCAGGTCTGGGTGGAAGATGGGCTGCAGCAGATTGACTGACGCTTTCAACTGTCGTCTTCGGGAGCGGTTCATCACACTTTGCCTCTCCTTCATCCTTTATTCTCCTGTAGTACACACAGAAAATAAGAATGCAAGAGTCTCAAATAGCGTTACTCAGTGGGGGAGGGAAAGGAGCTCTGTGGAGTGTCGAGTGGCTACCACCCCAAGGCAATTATGCCTCTGCTTTTAGCTGCCCCTGGTTAACACCTCTCTTTCAGGCACCAGGATGGGCAGTCATTTTAGTAAAGATCATTTACCTTTTTTTAATGTGATTAATTCAGAACCTGGCAAAGCTTAGGTAAATTCTCTGGAGGCTTGAAACTGTTTAGTCTGAATTTTAAGGGAAACGAAATTGCACTTTTGAGCAGTTAGGTCATAGGTAAGCCCTAGGGTTCTTACTTTTGCTTTGAAATGATGCTGAAATAGGAGGATTTACTAAAGCCTTGAAAGTCTGGAGGTTTGATTAAAAAAAATAAGAAACCACAGAGGCCTTGATACTGAGCTAATTCATCTCTCTATGCTTCTTGGCCCTTTTCTCTGCAGTGAGGGACAGAAAGGGCCAAAACCTTGGTGCTTTCTGCTTGAAGTTTCCTTGGGAAGAACCCCCAGTAAAGACCACCCACCAGAGAGAGGTGACATCACTGTGCCGTATGTGCAGACACAAGCCAACTCCAAGCCCCTCCAAGCCTTGCTCCATCCCACACTGACGCTGGGACATCTCAGCCTCTGGATGCACTAGCACCCGAGGAGCTCCTCCTGGGAGCAGCAGGAGCCTCTCTGCTCCTTCATATTCTTGGTTTGGGGAAATCCCTTGGAGATTTTCCCACTATCGGCTCATGATGTTGTTGGCAAGGGCTCCTTCTGCATTGGTGTGGTGAGAAGGTAGAGCAGGATGGTATCAATAAGTTTTGCATTATGTTTGGAGACATAGAGAAAGAAAGGGTTCATTCAGATACTCAACATCAGAGTTAAACATCCAGTATAATGAAATCCTCTGGTTGCTCTTTGCCAGACCAAGCTGAGCTGTTTCAGCTGGGACAGATTGGATCTGAAATGTGTCTTCAGGCAGAATGGGGGAAAAATAATCATCCTGATGACATAATGGAGGAAAATCAGGGTCACAAGCCTGGATGGTGATTGCTGCCAGACAGAGGTTACCCATAATTTTTCTTGGCCACATCCACCGGAGTGCTGCAGGGAATCAGTTCCCTTTCCTCGGTGCACCCAGGGAACAGGGCTAAAACATCTACATAGCATCAAACAGTCTGTCCTGTCATATGCATGGTCCTAAGAAGGTGTTCTTCAAAGAAGCAAGTCTGATGAAATTCTGGTGTAATTTATGGGGTGAGGATGCATTAGACTCCTAATGCTGTCTCTGTTCTTGTCCTTGCATGATTTACCAACTTACCTCTGACACCTAGTTCAGCTGCCGAAATTTGGCATGTCATTTAAAAACACAGCAGCTTACACTCTCCACAACAGCTGTGGGGAGTGAGAGACCTCCAGACCTCCCTTGTCATCTGCCCCGACTGACCACAGCAGGGGCTGCATGCCACTTCGCCCGCCTTCCATGTCCTGCTGTGGTGTAGGACTTGGATGGAGAAATCTGGGCCTGAGTCTCTCCTCATCCTCATCTTTTTCTATGGCACATATGTATTGTAGCAGGTGGAAGTACCTAACTCTTTCAAAGCCCTGACGGTGAAAGGTGCGATGTACTCTTGCTGCTATAGCACCTAACAGTGAATGTAACAGCTCAGCACAGAGAGGTCTCTCAGCCTCCTGAAAAATGCTTCTCTTCTCTTGTGGCAAAGGAGATTTGAAGAGCCGGTGAGCATGAACTGGAATTTTTCTGTTAAATACAGCATGAAAGTCTTTCTTTAGAAGCTAAATGGATAAAAACAGTGCATGAAATTGAAGTTGATAATTAGCAAGTCAGTCCCAGTGAGGAGCTCATAACTGCTTTGACCTTCGGGCTTTGTGCAAGGGCCGAGAGGGGAAGCACATCTCCCCAGCTGTGCAGCACAACAGAGCCCACACGGTTTTGCCTGAGGAGATGGCAATGCAACGAGCTAAGCCCTGGCAAAAACATAAAATTGCAGATCAAAGGTAATGTATAGAAGAGATTGGTCCTAAGCTGCCTACCAGAAAATTAAGGTGAAGAGCTAATTCTCATAGAGCTGCTCATAGTCTTGTCAGCAGAGCTCCAGCATGCCACCCAGCTGTCTGTAAGAGTTGCCATAGGTGGGGTGAGGTTCCCTAAGTCTTTCTTGGTTGGAAAGACAGCATTGATCCATCTTTCATGATCTTAATTTCGCAGCCCTAGAAGCACAGATACTTTTCAGGCCACTACTGTTATTTGATACTTCTCTAAAGAGTTATTACTTCCCTCTGTATGTCACCACTATGTTGTGGCCCTGGCCCACAGCCTCTGAAGTCAGTGGAAAGCCTTCCAGAGGACCTTTGCTCCGTCTTCTGGTGAGGGATGGGAACCCTGAATGAAGAAAGGTCTTTGCAGCATGATTCAAAGATTCACAGAATTTAGGACGAAGAGGAACCATTAGATCATATAGTTGGGCCACCTATGCACCGTATAGGTTCACCCATATAAGTGGGCACTGGGGTCAGGGACTGCACTTCTCTCAAGTATCTCTTCCCATCTTGTGTCGCAACTAAATGGAAACACCTTTTACTGACTCCACGTAATTGCACATTCTAGTACAGTCACTTCCCAGTCCTTCCTTTGCTAAACTTTCAACCTCTCATTTGCAGGCATTTTTCCTAGTCCTTGAGTAATTTTTTATTGCTTTTCTTTATTGTCTCCTCCCTTATGACATCCATGCTGAAGTTGTGACTACCAGCGCAAGATATACTTTCACGGGGGGAAATCATGTTGCTTACTCATCACCCGCCTGTTTATACAAGCCAGAATTACGTTTTTAGCTCTCCTTACCACGCACTTGCAATGGGAGCTCGTCACTGCTTCCAAGAGACTGTCCTCCATTTCTTAGGTGGGGCTTGTGTTTCTTGTGGCTAAATTTTGCCAGGTTTTGCTCTTGGCTTCTATTCTAATGCTTTTTGTTTTAAGAAGCTTGGTGTACCAGGAGAGCCAGGAATCTGCAGATAAATCTCCTGTGATTTACCTTTACACCAAACTTTGTGCCAGACATTAATTTCATCTGTAGTGATTTCATAACTATTTCTGGCCTGATCTCAAGAGTCTCAGTTTAAGGTCTAAAACCTGAAAATATCCTTTGTCTTTTACTTCTGTGAAGTTAACACAAATTCACACACTAACCTTTGGTAGCAAAGGGTTTAGGATGTTTTTATGACAACATATCATCAAGTCAAACAGTTTGCAAAGCCAGCCAAGGTAGATTTTTTTTTTCCTGCTGCGTCATATCAGGATATGATGGGTGAGAGAGAGAAAAGGAGAAGGGCAAAAGCCTAAGTGGGAATGAGCCAAGCCCACTGCTGCCAGCATGCCTCAGGTGCACTATAATCAGCATCCCCCCTGTAATGCAATGAGTAGGAGAGGCAGGGACACTTTTAAAATAACTTTCACTGCAGTTACAGATATGAAGTGTCACTCCACAGCTATGATTTACCATCACCCAGTCAAGTCACCGTTGGTATCTGGGACATAAAATCATGCACAAAGCAGAGGTGGGACAAAGGTGACAGATTATTGCCAGGCGGTGCTGGCAGGACTTACTGGGACGTGTGTGCAAAGGAGAGAATTTGAGTCACGTGAAGAAAACTGGAGTGAGCGAAACCACCGTTGGTTGAACAAACAAACCTAACGTGCTGTAAAGCATTCTGGTCACCTGCTCTAACTAAGCCAAAAAAATCCTAGTTGTAGCTAATTGAGATATTGCACCTAAAATTTCACTAATGTCTTTTATAATGGCATACTTTCTTTCCTATTTTTGTTGGACATACTGATATTTTTAAGATCACATTTATCTTTTTCATGGCTTCTTTACTTCAGTGGCTTCTAGGCACCTGTCTTTTCTCTCAGCCATTCGCTTCAGAAAAGCTATCAGCTGACAGCAGAAACTCTTGTTATTAGAACCTAAGTATTCTTGAATGACATCCCAGTTTATTAAGATACTCTGATTCCCCTCTGCATTGGCAAAAAATATTTAAATCACCAGCCACGTCAGAAAGAATGCCTCCCTTATAATGCCTTTACTTTCAACTAGCCCCATTTTTGTCTTATCTTTAGCCAGTTCTCTATAACATTTCTTCTGCTAATACCCTTCTCCAGCTCACCTAATAATTGCCCATGTAGCTCCCTCTCAAATGCTCCACTTAAGTTTAGATAGGTATGATTTTCTTAATTTCCTTTGCCTCAGAAAATGAGTAATCCTATCAAGGAAAGGTCAGTTTAGTCTGGTATGATGCATTTCTCTCATTTACATGTTATCCATGTACTTTTATTTAATTCAAGCATCTGTGGTTGATTGAGATCAGATTAACAAGCCTGTGATTTCTCATGTCACGTTTTTCACATTTCTAAAACATAAGTATTACCTTCGCTGTTCTCCATATCTGTAATATCACTTCTGTCCTGGTTTGGGCTGGAATAGAGTTAATTTTCTTCCACGTATTCTCATACTAAATCCAAAACACAGTGTTTTGTGTACAGTGCTGTGGGTTTAGTATGAGAATAATGTTGATAACACACTGATGTTTTAGTTGTTGCTAAGTAGTGCTTACATAGTCAAGGACTTTTCAGCTTCCCATGGTCTGCCAGGTGCACAAGAAGCTGGGAGTGAGCATAGCCAGGACATCTGACCCAACTGGCAAATGGGGTATTCCATACCATATGACGTCATGCTCAGCATATAAGGCTGTATCCCACTATGGTCCATTTCCCTTTGTATTTAACTCTACCACCACCACCCCCTAACTGATTTTTCACCCTAACTGACATACTCCCACTGTTTTCTTCATTCTCCTATCTCTTCTTCTGCATTTTTCCAGGAAGAAGTTATCCTTAGATCCATGTTAAAATGGAGGGATTCAATAGGACTTTGTAAGGGTCTGTCTTGAATCATGTCTATTCATTAACAAAATAGATGAGAGACTAGAAAGGTGTGTTGGTTTTGGCTGGGATAGAGTTAATTTTCATCATTTATCTTTTGATAACACAGGGACATTTTCATTATTGCTGAGCAGTGCTTACACCGAGTCAAGGTCTTTTCTGCTTCCCACCCCACCCCCCCAGCAAGGAGGCTGGGGGGGCCCAAGAAGCTGGGAGGGGACACGGCTGAGACAGCTGACCCCAACTGACCGAAGGGGTATCCCAGACCATGTGACGTCATGCTCAGCATAGAAAGCTGGGGGAAGAAGAAGGAAGGGGGGACATTCGAAGTGATGGTGTTTGTCTTCCCAAGTCACCGTTATGTGTGATGGAGCCCTGCTTTCCTGGAGATGGCTGAACACCTGCCTGCTGATGGGAAGCAGTGAATGGATTCCTTGTTTTGCTTTGCTTGTGTGCACGGCTTTTGCTTTCTCTGTTAAACTGTCTTTATCTCAACCCATGAGTTTTCTCACTTTTACCCTTCCTATTCTCTCCCCCATCCTATTGGGGGGGAGTGAGTGAGCTGCTGCATGGTGCTTAGTTGCTGGCTGGGGTTAAACTACGACAACCTCTAACTTAAGAATTTTACTGAAAAACTTTGCTACCAAGCCTAGTGTCATTTGCCAGTTCTTTCAAAGTCCTGTGATGGAGGTTATCTGTTCATCATTTCATAAGCACCTGAGCTCCATGTAGGTAACCCCATTTCATTAACCACTGCCTTTCTCCCCATGTTCTTGAAAACACAGGCAACGCATTCACTTAGGTTTTGGAAACAGTTATAATAACTTTAATGTTCACCCAATAATGCTCAACTTCCTTACTTCTTCATTTTTATATAACCAGCGAACGTTTCATCCTTTTCTCACAAACTTTGAAGCCTGTAGTTCACTTGGAGCTTGCAAAACCTTGCTTTTACCTCTATAAGTTTTAAGAAAGTTTCCTTGCTTCTATTTTCCCATTTTTCTTTCTCTGTTCCCTCTTTCTTCCTAGGATTCTTTACCCCTGGATTATTCATCCAGTTATGTTTGCAGTCCTTCTCTACTTGTTTTTCTCTCTTCTTTCTTGGAATAGAAGTCTAAGATATTTTCTGTAGTTGGTTAAAATTCACACAGACACACATTCAAATCCTGAGATCAGCTGTCTTTGCTAATTAGTTCCTTCAATTCATCACAGCTTCCTCTTCTGAAATAAAAAAATAATAATCTTACTTACCTTTGTCTATACTGTCTTTTAATTGAAATGTATCTGACTCATAATCATCACTTCACAAATATTTGCCATGACCAGCTGTTTTATAATAACCCAAGGTCCTGTACAACAACTCCATTCCTGCTTTCTTCTCTGTCTTCCTCCTCTCCTCATTCACTCCTCCAGAGAAATACCATCTCACTGGAAGTATCTGATTTCAACAGCAGAGATTCTTTACCCAGTTAATGGATGCTCTGAACCATCCCCTCAAAGCCCTCCATCCTAAGCTAAGCACGTACACTGACATTCAGCCCCAGGCGCAGGTTATTTAGGTTCCTTCAACATGCACACATACATGGGAGCTGGGTGTCAGAGCTCCTGCCATCACCAATACAACAGCTCCTGTTGCTCATTAATATAGTCAGTGGAGTCTGCAGAGCTATTTGGAGGACAGGTGTAGGTGCCTAGTGTAGGAGACCCAGTAGCTCTGCGCTCTTTTGCTCTGATTCTGTTACTGAAGTGTAGGCATCCAGGGTCACTGAGATGCCCTTGAGGTTACCATCTGCTTTTGAGATGCTTTTCCAGAAAGGTGTGGCTGTCTCATAGGTGTCATATCTGCAAGCTTAGTGCAAATGTCTTAGATGACCTCTGGCAACATATATAGTATCAGACATCTACATTTAAGCAACTGAATCAAGATCCACCTTTCTATTAAACGTATAGAGAGCTTTGTCACCTTGTTCTCATGAAGACACCTACATTCATATGCCTTAATTTTTATGTCAAGAGTCTGGAGAAGACTCCCATCTCCAATTAAGAAGCCTGAATTCAGAAGATGTTCTAATTCCCTATTGGATAGAAACAATTCAAATAATAGAAACTTTGCTAAACAATTATTATACAAAGTATAATAATTTCCAGCAAAGTCACGCATACTTTACTCGCTGAGTACTCTGGTTTCCTTGGGTTATGATCAAGAACAAACAGAGAGATTCCCTTGTTCTTTGCCTCTGCTGCCCTGAATCTGGGGCAAGAGTTTTATCAGAGGGAAAGTTCTGTATGAACCCATTATTAGAGTACATTAATAGCTAGGAACAAAAAATCAACTGAAAATCACAATAGTATAGAAAGATGTGCTGGACTGCCTGGTCAGTGTGTGTTGACGTTTCAGAAGAGATATGGAAAGATCATCTGAGACCTGATGATGCACTTTCATGCAAGCCTTAGGTGTTCTGGCCTCACCCCATGGTAGGACGTTGTGTTCTGCACCCAAGTAATACTACAGCGTGTGGCTGATCTTGCGATGACTCCAGCCAGATCTGGTATGATGTTCCTAGTCTATGCTGGGGCAAGAGTTCCCTCCAGACAGCCTGACACAGAAAAAGCGTAAGGATAAGGTGAGTGGCCTTTTCTCCCTCTTCCCCCACAACTTTTGTTACTGAATTCAGCTAAAGATGGAGGTTGGTTGGTAAAGCTGACTAGTGTGATAAGTGTTACAAAGATTTTAGTCTGTGGTAGAGCTTGTATGAAAGAAGTTAGGCCAATTCATGAAATTGAACATCCTTCTTACCGGGAGATTTGGGATTGTCACGGTCCACCCAAAGAGGAAAAGAGCTCAAACACCCTCAGGTGTCCTGTAGTGGAATTCTTCTGGTCTGTGCAAACAAAGGGAAAAGAAGGCTTATGGAAGTCTGAAGAACAGGTGGTTCAAACCAACTTGTATGCTGAAACAGGTCTGGGATGTCCCTAAAAATGATCTTTCTGCATAAGAAGGTTTCTTTCACTCAGCTTCAGCTGTTGTTTCTGGTAAGAAGAAGTTTAAACTAAGACATGAAAAGGCAAGACTGGAAGTGTCTTTCCTAGATGCAATTTTGAACAGACTGCAAGAGGAAAGCAAGGCAAAGGAAGATGCAGCAATGGAAAAAGCAATGTCAGTGGTAGGATGAATACCCAGTCAGGAGATGAAGAGTACAAATATTTACGATAATGGTGGGTAAAGCACTTAGTGAAATGAGTCTGCTGAATCCTGCTGGGGAGCTGGGTGTGGTGATGAGACATTCTTTTATAAGAAAGGTTTAGAAGAATTTAGCTAGTTCATTGTGAAGTCTTGAAACAGGATATAACTGACGTTTATGTATTTCAAGCCAGTGAGGAGGTAGAGAGGGCAAACATGGCGGAGGGAGGGAAACTACTATGGAGAATCCTCGCATAGCAACAAAAAGGTCAATGAAATACAGACTGGAAATTAAAGAGATGTCCTTGCTCATTACAGCTGTGACGTCTTCAGATGAGAATGGTAGACTCCTGAAAACCCTACTGACTTTGCAAAACAGAGCTTGACCAGCTCAGGAAACGGAGTGTAGGATGTGATGGCAGAAAGCTCATCTTTGACAAGTGTCAATTTAATTTAGGATGCATTTTAAGACCCCACATCAGCCCCTAGCCTGGCAGCATGAAGGTGAAACAAAGCTTTTTCTCTTGCCTGCTTTGCACAGAGATGCAGCGCAGAGTCTAACCAGGCTGGCAAGTAGCAGTGCTGCTGGCACCTTCCCTCTCACTGACAGAGCAAAAAAAAAGCATGAACAGCATCACTGACAACACATCAGGCCACAGACTAATGTTTATTTGCTTTTTTCATTTATAGTACTCAATAAGGAATGTTAATGGAAAGTTGTTTAAGCTCCACAGGCAAAAGCTAAACTCATGAATAAGAGGTCTTGGAACATTTTTGTTAGAAATTTCCTTCTTGTTCCTTTCACCCCTTCCACCCCTCCCTTTCTTTCCTATTAAACTGAAGTCAATTTCCCTAATAAAGTCCAAGGCTTTTAAATCCAGCCTAACATTCATGATTGCTATCTTTCCTTGAATAAACAAAATACTTTATACCTTCTGCTGGAGGCACAGACTTCTCTTATTTGCAGGGGAGAGTAGTAGCAACATTTTAAACACTGCATTGTGCACAAAGGCTGATGAAAGCTGAAAACTGTGAGAACTGGGCTGCCCGATCCTCATTCTTTATCAGAAACCGGGGTGATAATGAAACCTGACATATCGCGCTGCTTTCCTTGATCAGCTCCTGATTGCAGGGCTGCACAAAGAGGAACCCAACAAAGGCGAAACGGGACCTGTCCATAAACCCAGGGATTGATCCTGCAAAACCCAGGTAGCTCCTAGGTGTTTTATACAGAACCAGGCCCTACGTGCCACTGCCAATAACAAAGAGATAACCCACTCAGATAGATAGCAAGAAGCCCTGGGCAATGCAGCAAACTTGTCCCATGAGTAGCTATGGGAATATGACTCTGACAATCACAATGTCCACAAAGTGCTGCTGAGAAAGACTGTTGTTTCTCATCAGGTATTGCCCTGACACCAAACGCACCCCCAGAGATGAACCCTCTTTTCACGAGCCACTGGAAAATGTCCTAGAGGGAGGGGATGCTATCCTGGGTTGCCATTTGGGGTGACTTAGCCAGAACAAACCCTTTCCTTTGAACCTGTAGCAACCCTGAGTTTCCTCCCTCCCTGATACAGATGCCTGCAGCCCATTGAAGAAAACGCGAAACTACAAGAGAGCCACAGCTCCTCATTGAAATGTCTCCTTTGGCCTGTTAAAACAAAACAAAACAGAGCAAAAAAATGCACACTAGACGCAGGAGTTTAATGTGCCCTTCTAGCCACACATGTTTCCAATGTATTTTATAACAGCCACAACAAAATGCAATTACTCGGTGTAGGCAGGCATGCTTCTGGATGGCTCAATAAAAGTCCAGACCGGGCTGTGCAGACCAAGGCCGAGGTGAGGGCCTCTCTCCCCTTCCCGTTCGCATGGCCGCTCCCTGTCACCGCGCGTTGTTGCTGAGACGTGGCTGGTGCAGGCAGGGGGGATGAAGATGGTGCGACTCAGAGGTGATGGAGAGCAGATCATGTAGCTGCTTGCTTACCCATCTGGCACCTTCACTGGGTCGCAGCTGCTGCTGGCGAACCCATGCTCCACAGAGGCATGGCAAAGAGCAAGAGTAAAGAGCATTTGAGTTTATGGGTGAGGTGCAAGGGCTCAGCTGCATTATGGGGTCAGCCCAATGACTACAGTCTTCTTTCTCTTCCCTACATTAGGGAATGACCATCTGCAGCAGAAACAAAGACGGCACTTAAGTCTCTTGGACATCAGCAAGTGCTCTGACATAATCTCACCTTGGTTTTCCAGTAAACTGAGCCTGTGAGCCTACACAGGTCCTGACCACTGCAGTAAAGTCATGTATTTGTCCAGAGGATTGGGATGGGTTTGAAAAGGAATCCAGACACAGCTTGTGAAATGTCCATGGCTGAAGAAAGGAAAGGACTTCCCTCCCCCTCTCCCCCACTTTTTTTTTTTTTTTACTTCTAAGCAAAGTGTAGCTTAACTTAAATGAAGGGAACACAATCAGCAGCAAATCTTACAGTAGCTGCACATCATACTACATTACACCTGCAAAGCCAAAATCTGAGATAGTTATAGTACAGAACCCTGTTTTCTAGAAAAATCAGGTGCAATCCCAGGTCATGCTGACTTTCCAAGTGTTCACGAGTGCAAAGAAGTGATGATGTGTATTCATGAATCATATCCTACTTACAGCTCTCATAAATACCCAAGTCTTCAATGACCTGAAAATTAAAAGCCCCTGTGCCCCAGGATAAATGTTGTATTCAGCCAATATCCACATGGGCAGTGCTTTAAACTGCTTTCTAAGTCCTTCTTGTTGAAATTAGGCTTGCAGGACAGGACCTCTCTAGGACATGGCTTATCTTCTTGGCTGTACTCGAAGACTTGGGCACTGCCTTTTATTTCAGTATTTAGGTGCTGCTTTAACCAACATGCCTCCTGAGAAATTTTTTAGTCAATAAAATCTCTTGCATTTTCTTGCTAACTAGGCACTGAAAATCCAATTACAGTCAGATGTTCACCTCCTAATGAGAGCTGTGCCTTCAAGTGTAACTTGGCATTACGCAGCCGCTGTGCACCTCTGCCTTTTTAAAAATTCATTTGGGCGCATCATTCAGCATCTGAATTCCAGTCAGTTCTGGGTAGTAATAATCATTCATTTCATCGATTTCTGCTACGTTCCTACTCAGGGTAAATAATAAGGCAGCTCTGTGTTGTGGATTCAGACTGAGACTCCAGGAGTCTCACTCCTAACAATGATTGAAAGTCCCCATGGGGGGTGTGGAGAAGTCAGAGACAACAGAACACCAATTATGAAGCCCTGCACTTCATCTACTGCTGGCAAAAGAAAAGGTTAATTATCTAAAAATAAAGCAACCATATGCTGGTGCAGGAGGGGGAACTGGGAGGAGGGCTGTGGAACAAACAAGATAAGGCTGTGATCTACAACATTAGAAGACTGAGGCTGAATAAGGAACTGCCCAGTATAACCTGTCACCCACAGGCAAATCAAATTGCACAGCTGAAAACTCTCAACCAAAATAAATGGATTACGTCATGTCTTTTAATAAGCCTTTTCTGGTTCTGACATTGAAACCAACAGGTGCCCAAGAGCCGCAGACACTCTCACACCCACTTAGTTACTCCAAGGCTGTACATGTTCAAATGACTTACCATACCACAGCAAGCCTGAGATGTGAGGACTGAGATCACAGCTGAACTTCCTCGGTGTTTCTGATGCCTTTTAAGAAGACACGGCCAGTTACTTTTTGCAGATGTGGATTTGAAACCTCGTCTCCAAAGCGCTGTTGTGTTTAGGGTTTTACTCTCCATGAGCATCCATGAATCATGAAAGGTCTAGGGAGATGGGGAAGCACCCAAAAGTCTAGGGGTGAGGTTCACCACCGCAGACACACAGGCAGGCAGCTGGCATCTTTCAGTGTTTGTGAGGACCACTACACTAGAGAAAAACTCAGTAACCATCAGTGGTTCTGCTGTGGGAATCCAAACAGGCAAGGCTACATAAGAAGAGCAAAGAAGAAACTAAACTCCTCCAGTTTGCCCTCCTCATTTTGAAGGCCTGCCAGGCAGCCAAGGACCTCACAAGTAGGCTGCAGCTACATATTTATGGCACAGAGGAAAGAGCAGCAACTCCTCCAGCCTGGGATAATAGCTAAAAGACTACAAGGCATATGGAGTCAATCCCATTGAGTGAAAAGAAAAATCACCAATAAGACCAATAGGACCTTAACAGAGCCTTTAATATAGACCTTAAGTAGAGCTTAGAGCCTGGAACATGCACTTCCTAATGTTATTTTTTCTAAGTAAGTCATTCCATTGAGCCAAAATTTTGAGGGTCCATTAATACTTTGAGTTTTATAGCAGCTGAAATCATCAAAGGCCACTGCAGGTGTTCCCTGCATTCTATGCAACCCCTTCTGAGAAAGGAAGGGGAAAATACCATCTCTAAATAAATAAAGGACTGAGGCACTAAGATGCTAAAATTACTCAGTTAATTGCACATCACCTATCTCTGGGGTTGGCAAATTTCTTATCTCCTGTCTCCAGGCAGTTCCCTTAATCACATAACAATTCATCTGGGTTAAAGAAGTTGCATTACAAAAAGCAAAAAAATCCAAAACAACCCATAACAAAATGACAAATTTGGATTAGGTTTTCAGGTCACTGTACTAAATACTGCCACTAACAGTATTAGATATACAGTTGCACTGAGCTAAAAAGGGATCCCGTTATGTTCTTCATATTTTTGGTCAGGGCAAATACACATGGGCATAGGTGGGTGCTCGAGAATTCCCATGGGGTCACAAGAAGAGGTCTGCAGGAGGGGATGGCTCCCCCTCATGTCACTCCTCTGGCTGCCCTCTTAGCACAAGTGGCTACTCATAATGTTGTGATAAGAAATCAGTGGGTAATACAGTCAGGTGTCACTTTGTTACAATCCTACATAGACAGACTTGCTCCACTGAATACAAGATGGAAGTTCTCTCTCTCCCATACATTTGCTTCAATTTTTAAAGAACTGTAAGTTGGCTTTCTGAACAAGGACTGTTCCCAGTCACTCATTTGGGAACATGATGAATACCGCACTCATTCATTCAGGACGAGATGTACCATAGTTGGTGTGGTGGGCTGACCTTGGCTGGTTGCCAAGTGCCCACCCAGCTGCTCTCTCACTCACCCTCCTCAGCAGGATGGGGGGGAAAAAATAAGATGTAAAAAACTCATGGGTCAAGACAAAGGCAGTCTAATGAAAAAAAGCAAACGTGTGCGGCAGCAAAGCAAAACCAAAGGAGATGTATGTACTTCCCATCAGCAGGCGATGTCCAGACACTTCCTGGGAAGCAGGGCCCCAGTATGCATAGTGGTTGCTTCAGAAGAAAAACGCCTCAATAACGAATAATTCCCTGCCCCCCCCCCCCCCTCCCCCCGCCTTTTGTCTTAGCTTTTCTTGCTAAGCACAATGTCATATGACATGGG
>VZTQ01014007.1:0-53900 GCA_013400755.1 Pelecanoides urinatrix
CACTGCTGCCGGCCGGTGCTGGCCTCAGAGCAGGCACAGCCCACAGCCCGCACCGGGGCGGCAGCGTGTTCCCGCCGGAGCTCTGCCTGTCAGCGTGTCCGTCGTGGTGGGTGCAGAGCTCAGAGAGGCCGCGGCTTTCTGCCGGGTAGATACCACTGCTGCCTGGTCAGCTCTCAGAGCGTCAGCGCCCTTCCTGCGTGCCCTTCCGCGCGTGCGGGAAGGAGTGTTACTTGAAAAACGTACGTGTGTCATGTAAGCCGAGCACAGATGAGAAGGGCAGGCTCAGCACATCTATCGGCCCGCGCATTTAATCTTCCTGCTCCTTCTACAGAGGTCAGAGTACATTTGTGATCAAACCTAATGTCTGAACAGACACACCCTGCCATTTTATATGGCACAAAATGACGACTGCTTTTGAAGTAGTCTGATTTATTTAAAGACTGCACAGACTGACAAAATGAAAGGATAAGTTAGACTATTGAAACTATTTTTTGAAGATATGCACCAGGTGTAGCTCCCCCCTACAGTACAGATGCACATCAGCTAATATCCATCTACCTTGCAGACTTCAGCTTATCTGCCTAGAAAATACTCCAGATACCAGGCATGGGAAAGTGTTACCTCAAATCGGGGGGGAAATGGCATTTTGTATTTTATAAGCATATCTTGCTTATCACTATATGTCTGTATTCACGCATGAATGTTCTGGAGTTTAAAACTGCAGGAGTAAGATATACTGTTTAGTCTACGTAAGGGAAAAACAGACACAGCTTGAACACAGGGTTCTTGTCTCACCAAGGTTCCCACATGCAGCATCTTAGGTTATCACCTCATTTACTGCAATTTCTCCATCTACTGAAAAGTCACTGAATGCTACAGTGGGCAAGGCTTAGTCTAAACAGTGATCAAAAATAATAGCCTTCCTAGGACCGCTCTGGTTTTATGCTGCTCTCAAAACGCTTGTGTCAAGAATTCATATTAACAGTTGTGCTGTTTCATGGCTTGTTTATATGTAACTGCATCCTGCAATTAATATAGGTAATAGTCTCCTAACAAACAGGTTAAAGCAAAACAAACAGTAACCATCTAAAACCTCATCATAAACATTCCTGATTTTACCCTATACTTAACGCATTTTCCTTTCAACTACAAGTTAGCACATCCCACCAAGATCAAATTATTAAGTATCAAGAAACTATTCAAATCTACTTCTAGCTATCTATGTGACCTGTCAAATAGTCCTCTCAGAACCATTATAAGGGCTCTAAATCTGTGTCAAATAGTACATTTCCACCTGCAAGGAGTGACATGTACCTAACAGCATAGCCAGTTTTTCTTTTTCACATGGCTGGGGTAGGGGAAAAAACACCAGCATCACCTACAACAGCACACGATACAGTGGAAGTGTCAAAGAACTCTGCATACAGCTCCTGAAGGATGGAAAGTCTGCTAAAACAAAATTTAAAAAATTCAATTTTGTTTTTAAACACAACTTCCTCATGTCTCATTGCCAACATACAACTGGAGCGCACTTTATTGATAAAACATCCTCAAATTCTCAGCCCTGAGAAACAGATCAACTTGGACACTGATAAAGTGATCAGAACCACTTATGCACTCTGGAAACAAACCAGTGGTTTTGCAGCTGCATTTTCAAACAGTCTGTTAAGTACATTTTATGGTAACTGGGGCCAGACTTACACATACCAAAGAACATTACACCCTTCTACAGCAATGAGAGCATCACAGCTTTCACCACAAAAATAATGGGGAGCCCTGGAAGCGTAGGTCCTGCTGCAGCCCAGCTGTGCCGCTGCAAGTGCCCAGGAGAAAGTATTTCCCCTTTAAATGGGGAGAAAGCAGCAGCAAGGTCAGAGTCCAGCTGCCTTTGTCTGCCATTAAAAGCAGCATATCACGCTGCCTTCCTCAGGACTCGAGGCAAACCATTAGTTTGAAATTACAAGCTCTCAGACAAGGACCGATTGATTTGTGTACTTCCATTTATTAATAACAAAGCATCAGCAAATATTAGGGGGTGATGAAACGCGACATGACTATTACATTTATCATGTAGGGAAGCAGCCTCGAGCACATACACTCAGAGAAGGGAATACCACGTTACAGTCTGACTCGATCCTGTTCAGTCACCATTAAGTAATGAAAGTATGGAGACAAAATCAGCCTCTCAGAAGTTATAAGCATATGCTTGCTAATAAATATTTAAATACTGACAAGGTACTATACAAGTTGTATTGAGCAAAAGGTCAGATGAACTTAAAATAGATAACCAAACAGCCTTATCTAGATAATTATGTCTGCAAATCACTAAGGATATTTAATTTGCACACAGGCACTCACTGTACCTCCAATTTTTAAAATATTTTTAATTGCTACATTCCGAAATGATAAAGCATTGATAAATACTCCTTTCTAAGGAGCCTGAAAATTACAATGCACCTGTAAACAGGCTGCACCACAAAGCTTTTGCTGAACCACAAATTGCCTGTCTTGACTAACCTCGTGTTTCTTCAACATCAACCACAAACATCACACAAACAAGCACCTAATTCTATTTAACTAAATGCAAATGCATCACAAAGGTTTTTTTCCAAGGAAAACACACATTAGCACAAGCCTCAATAAAACTTCCTGGAACCCTAACATACTCTAAAGAATAACCACAGTCAGTCTAGGACTTGACATTTGAATATTAGTGTTGCTGATTCTTGGCTGCGTTGCCTGAAGATGGCATTGTAAAGTCACCTTAGGTTGCCCACAACAGACAGGAGGGAGGTAGGAGAGAGGGAAGAGTAACTTTCCTCTGGTCAACAGCAGCAATGCTGGAAAAATTCTGCTGATAGGTCATAGAATCGTGATCAGCATAGCTGACAAAAACTGTTTTGTCTTTGCACAGAGCAGAGTCATGACAAAATGCCGTGAAAATCTTGCTTGTTTACAAACTGATGTGTCACAGCAGCACAAGTTTTTTCTGTTGTTTAAGAAGTTCAACACAGAAGTGATCTTGAATCTTCGGTTAAAATTTGGTTACCAAACATCTATTTTTTACTTCATTCCTTCAGGTATTAATGCACATTCTACAGCACACTGGTGCTACAAATCATTTTTAACAAGGTCATTCTGCTGCACATACAAAGATACAGTGTTGCTGATTAATTAGCAAATTCAGACAACAAACAATATTCTTCCATTCCCTTAATAAAATCAGTCAGATCAGAACAAGAGATGGTACCTCCCCTCTCTGCTGCTGACCGAGCAGAAGTAGTTGTTTAATCGTGTATTGGGTCAACCCACAAAGTTCCACTCCTTACTCAGAGTAAAAGTCATCCGTTTAACAGAACTGGGACGTCTCCACAGGAAAAAAGTGTTAACACAACCTTAAACAAGTTCAGCTGTCACTAACTACAGAACTTGTTCAGATATTAATTACAGATCATCCTACCAGGCCAAGCGCTCAGATGTCTGCCTTTGTTTCTTGCACAATGGTTTCTGCTAATTAGATATGATGTTCAGTTTCTCTTAATTAAAAAAAAAAATCCAACATGACTTTTCCCAGAGGAGAAAGGATCGATAGAAGTTTTCACACGGTTTGACATCTGCTCATTCTCATTACTTGCAGGCGCTCTAGGCAGTGCTGCTGATTTCTGAAGCGCGTGCATATCTCGCACCAGCTCTGTCTTTGATGTCGTATCTGAAGGATGCGGACAACCCCAAGGAGACGCAGACCTGCCGCTGCTCAGTGGCACAGCTTCAGCTGGGCTCAAAGCACTACCAAGAACCCCACCTTTCACAGTAAGTATCCGTCCTCAGGCAAGCAGTCCAGAAGCCCCTTCCCTAAATCCCAGACCTCGTCAAAGGACAGAAAGGTTAAAACCCCCACATTAATAAGATCATGCACCTCAAATTTAACAGAAGCCCTCCACAGCTATTTCTCAAGTGTTAAAGAAATAAGTAGGCAACCTTTCCCCCCCTCACCAGAGGCCAGCAGTTAGAATCTCACCAGTGAAAGTTCATTAGCAAAGGTCTGAAACAAAAATAACTTTGTCAAACAATAAACTGATCCTTCCCCAACCATCTTCTCAAGGAAAACCAACCAGTGAGCATTTCATATTTGCTTCTTGTACATACAGCTACAGACAGAATTTCTAACTTTGCTGGAAGAACACATTGCCTAAACACAAACTAGATCACAGACGCTTATAATATCAGCCCGTATTTTGGAATCTCAGAAATACCAGCAGTGCATGCTGCTGTGGTCACCCCAAAAGGACTGACTACATTAATTAAAATCTATCTTGTAAATGTTGGTGAAGGAGGCATCATCTCTGACTGAAAGTGAGGACCATGCCCTGAAGGGTTCCTGCTCCACAGAATCTGGTATTGAAGTTTCCAGCCTACGCTACTGCAAGTGACAAGCATTTGTCTCGCTATTCAGAGCGCTGAAGTTACTGAGCAGGCTGCTCAGATTATTTTCCAAGCACCATCAGCCAGCTGGAGTTGGCAAAACCAGGTAATTCCATTTTCAGACAAAACATTCTGGATAATTGTGGAATTGGTAATAACTACCATTTTTACTTTCTGCTGCTTTTCATGGCTTCCCTCCATTGCGAGGCAGGTAATAAAGCCATTTCCAAAAGATCCCCATCGGAAGACAAAGGGCATGTAATTATTACCTTAACCTGGAGGAAAATTTTCAGAAGCACGATGAAGGGATTAAGTTTCTGTCCACCGCCCCAGGAAATAGCACGGGGTGGGGACAGGAGAGAGGGATGAACCTTCTCAAACAGGCAACCCTTTTTACACTGGTTTCCAGCAGGATCTATGAAGCTCGCGCTGGCAGGACTCCCACCCACTTCCCTTCCTTCCCCAGCAGTTAGAAACAGAGACCGGGCTTTACCCACGCATCCCCCCTTCGGCCTCACTATTAACACCCACCCATGCGGTTGAATTTTTTTTTCCCCCCATGTAAGTTGGTGTGTGATTAGCTGGTGGAGTGATCACATAACCAAAATATGTAATAAACAGGGAAAATAAGTACATCAGGGGTACAAACCCCATTTTTTAAAGGATCTCAGTGAAAGTAATTTCCCTTCATATATTTTAGAATAAACTTCAGCTCTTAAAAATATTAAGACTGCTCCAACCTGCTTTGAAAGGAAGGCTTGCTGAGCCTTCACCTATGGAAACGAAAAATCTCCATGTCTATTCAAAAACAAATACGGATGCTGTAAGTGTTTGCTGAAATTTAATTATTGTAGGCTTACTTTGAAATAACAAACAGTTCTAAACTATAGGACGACTAATGAATAACATAAACCAGTGCCAGCCTACACACTACAAATTATCATAACAGACTTCTGAATCACTCCTTTGCACAGTGAAATGTTCAGCACAGTGATGCGCTTCCACACGGGGCTGTCATTTTGTCAGATGAGTTCGGTCAGCAGTTTACAAGCCTGAATATCTACATATCTTTCAAATGAGCTATTATTTTCAAGTAATAGTTTCAGATCCAAGACAAATGTGCAGAAGTATTTTAAAGATAGCTAATATCTTAAAAGATGACTGATAAAAGTCAGTGTAGCATATTAACCTGCCCTTTTCCGCTATTCCATGTAGCCAGCGGCAAGTTCAGCAAATCCGCGCAGGAACACAGCAATAAGCTTAGAAGTGCAACTGCCACAGCAGACTCCCGGGGAAGCACTTACTGAATGGTCACAACTAAACATGATTTACCACACAAAGTAATTTCCAAATGTAGCTTCCTTCAGTTACAAAGACCTCTCTCATCAAAAGTCATCTGCAGAGATGAATGATGTAAAAATGAAAACCAATAAGGTCATTTAAAGCCAGCTAACAGTAACCTAAATTTTGGAAGCCATAGAGAAAAGACACAGACAATTGCACGATCACAAAGGTATCTCATTTCCAGAGGCTGCAACTCCCCCAGGCCCAGTATTCCCAGACTGGATGATCAGAAATCACAACTCCGTAAAGTCACTAGCCACTCTGAAAGCTTTCTGTCCACTTTCTAAGTAAATCCTCCTTCTGTGCACTGGGATAAGTGCTCCGATTTTGCCACGGAAATTACTAACGTTGAACAAGCTCCTGACAACGCCATGCACACATATCTCGGCAAGCCCCAGGGCAGGTTGCCAGTCGGAGCTCAGCATTGGCGCCCAAGCCTCTTATAGCAAAAAAAAAAAAAAAAAAAAAAAANAAAAAAAAAAAAAAAAAGTGTTAATTTCTGCTGGGGCCAGAAAGCAAAACTGAAGGCAGAGGTAATACGGAGCTGCACGCTTGTTTTCTGAGCTGCAGTTCATCAAGGGCTGCCTGAACATGGGGCATTTCCCCACGCCGCTCTCTGCTGTGCCTCCTCCCCACGCACAGACCCGCCCGGGGGCTCACCGCCCGCCCACTCACTCAGCCCCCGGGGGACCTCCACTCCTCCAGCAGATCCCCAACCCACTGAAGCCCAGCTCCCCCGGGTGCCAAGGCTCCTCACCTGCCCCAGAAAAGCTCACTCCCCACAGACTCGCTTCTCCCTAGGTCACCCCAGCTCTTCCACGCTCTCTGCCCCCAGCAAAGCCCCAGCTCCCCAGGGAGCCGGCACCCCTTGTGCTCTGCCCCCATGCAATGCCCAGCTGCCCGGCCCCTTCTACTCCTCTCACCCCAGCTCCCAAGCACCCCACAGACCCACAGCTCTCCTGCCCCGTCCACCCCCCGGAGCCCCCAGACCCCACTCCTCAGCTCTCCAGCCGCGCCCCCAAGCGCCCCCCAGCAGANACCCGCCGCCGCCACGGCCGGGACGAGCTGGCCCCCGCCCGCCGCGGCACCCCTAGCCCGCCGCCCCGCCCACACGGGAGTCGCAGCCAATCGCCGCCCGCGCGGGCGCCGCGGCCAATCAGCAGGCGGAATAGGGGGAGGGACTTCCTCATTTTAAAGGCCGCCTGAGGGGGGGTGTGGGCGGGAACGGCGTGGCGGGGGCGGAGTCTTACCCCGTGTGGAGCCGCCCGCCCGGCAGGGGGCGCGCCGCGGGCGGGGCAGAGGCACGCGGCAGGCGGTGCGCCGCTCTGGCGCCAGGGCAGCCCCTCAGGGGCACCACAGAGAGGGCGGCGGGGCCTTGCTCTGCTGTGGGGTCCGGGACCCGCCGTCTGTGCCCGTCCCCGGGGAAGACACCGCCTCCGTCCCTCGGCGGGCTGGGGAGGGAGGACAGAGCTCCCAGGCCTGATGGCGGGAGGGAGAGGGTAGGAGCCTGGTGCCTGCTTGGCAGCAGTGGAAAATGCAAACCGATCACTGTCCTCGCAAACATCCTCTCTCTTAATAAAGGAGGCGTTTATTCACAAGACATCTTACAAGCTGAGTAGAGGCAGCATTTAAAACAATGTAATTAACTCCCTGCTTCTGCGTAAGGAATGTCTGAGGGTGGCAGTTTGCTTGTTTTGGTCACAGCTTTGTTCAGCCCGAAGTCTATTTAACGTCTCCTTTTCATCACATTACTCACAGCCCTGTCACACACAATGGCACAGCACTGGGAAGTTTAAAGTCATCCACAGTTCTGAGACTAGTTACAACCCGTGGATTGTGTTTAAACCCTAAAACCTTGCTTATTACAGCTGGATTGGAGCTATTCAATCAGTATGTCTCTCTAATATAAGCAGAGCTCGAGATAAACGTCACTGCTTTTTAACCAATTCAGGCGTGTTCAAACACAGGTTTCTCTACAGGTGGCCTCTTTAGAGGGAAAGATACCTGGTGCCTTTAAATATATACTGTCACTTCGTGCACATCGGGGTTGCTGGGAAGTACCAGCATGCTCTGAAATGAAAACCCTCCCCAGAGGAGTCTAACCCCCAGCCTAACCTCATCTAAAAGGGATTAAGCCCAGATTTAAACTCTTTGGATAAAAGATGTTCATGCTCTGAATGCCGAACACGGTTTCGGTGTTCTCCTCCCTCGAGCCGGGCTTTCCGTCAGCCTCTCCCCTCTCAGGAGCCACCTCCTTTCCCCGGTGGGAGCCTCCACGCCTTCAAGGCACGGACAGGAACGCCAAGACCAGCATCTCCTCAGAGCAGAAGCTGACACCTCTGGACATGTCTCCTTCAGCCAGCGCCGCTCCGGCTCTCAGAGGCCGGTAGGTCCCCTCTGAACCCCGGTATTGCCTGGTATTGCCACCCTGTCACCGCTGGCACAGGTCGTCTGACCCTGCCTGGCGCAAGTCAAAGTGACGTGCTGGGTAAAATGACAGCAGCAGCTGGAAGCTGGTGAGATCAGGCTATTTTCGACCCATGGCAATACAAGCAGTGGTTTCCTTTCGCTGGAAGTACAGAATTGAAAAAGCAAATTCCTAGAGCGCACCCAAGCCACAGCACCTCAAAAGGGTGTTTGCGTAAGGATCTGCACAGACACGAGCCAGCAGTGTTCATGTCCACTCACGAATCCGAGCGCAAAGTTAAGCCCCAGCATGGGTCTAACCTGGCGCAGATAAACTGGTTTGAGTTGTTCAAATCAGAACCATTGTCTGCCGAGTTGTCACAGAAAATAGTTGGTTCATTAAAAAGAAGTTTTTATTACCAAAAGTTTCAGCTTTACAAAATATTATCTGACAAGCTAACAGCTTTCTCCTCCTTCCATCAAACCTATTCTGTTTAAAGGAAGCTCCTTCTGAGTCACTCCAGTACAAGGGAAAGCAGAATCTTAAAAATAACTCCTTGCTATCATGTCAGTGCTGAGAAGCTGCACATGGCAGTTCCAAGTGCTCAACCAGCTCCAGAGCCGTTCCCTGTCCCCAGATGATCACACGCATACGAGCGCTGGCACCAACCAGCTGGGTCTCTGCTCTTCTGAAGGCTCAGCAGCCACTGCAGTAAGGGGACGGCACCTGCCTTCCGAACCAGCTTCCTCCTGCTGGAGTCGATCGTGGGTGAAGCTTCTCCCAGTCACGCCACGCTTCTCACTAGCCGGCTCTGTGCAGGGTAAAGCAATCAGCCAGATCAGCCGGAGCGGAACCTTCCCCTTTTTTCACTCCTGGCAAAGCAGAAAGCTCCCTATCTGAACACCATCTTTCAGCCCTAGTGCTGCATGTGTCAGCACAAGAACAAGACGTTTCACGTTAAATTACTGGGGACTGACTTGTACATTTGACTGGCATCCAGGCTGTACAGATTCAGGAGGGAACCCAGCTAACCTTACTGCCTCAGCAGCACGCCCTGCAGCTCTCACCTGTGACTCACCGGCCAAGCCGGGCCATAGCAGTGCAGTCTGGACAGATGTCTGTGCTCTGGCCCTTCCCCTGACCACGGTGCCAGAACTATTCCCTGATTCTGGACACATCTACTACATTCTTTGTCTCCGGACTTCTCACTTTGCTCTCCAAATTAATTCAAGCTGCTGCTACTAAGATTCTTGGCGTGTAGTTCCCACTACACCACCCCTTTCCACATCCCATCCCGTCTCTGCCTGTTAGCCAGATATATCCTCGTTTGTTCTGCAGTACGCTCTCACCATCACTCTGTTACTGGTTCTTGGCTGCCATCGCCTCATTCCCCGCTTGTCTGGCTAGACTTTCTCCCAGCTCTCTTGTAAGTGAGACGAGCCAATACAAGCCAATCTGCTACGGCTTCTATTTGCTTTGCGTGGGCACAAACAGTAGAGCACAACCTGAGGGTGGTTAAATAAGGTCACTTCGCTGCTGACAAACAGAGACCAAATGCAATTTTGCAGCTCTTGCTGGAGCTTTGTTCCACTGTCTCCCCAACTCCCCACACTTCTTTCTCTGTGACTTTAGCCTTCGGACCACAGGTTTCTCTGGAACAATGACTGCCACTGGCTGTACGTCTCCTTGTACACGGACACAGGGTTTGGTGGATGCCCCTTAGATGCTCACGCATCAGCAATACGGTGTAGACGGCAGCCGCTGCCCACGCTCCCCGCTGCCACGGGTGGGCAGCCACCGGGACTGTCAAAGTACTGCTGAGCGCGGCCGGGCTGCACGCGCTGATACACGCTTAGTGCCGTTTCAGTAACCATGGCTAAAATCTGATCTAAGCAAGCAGCTTATGTAGCTCAGAAACTATCACACTCGGTATCTGCTCAAATGTTTCATTTTTGTGACAACCTTCGCTTACAGCAGCACAACAAAGGGTGTATTTGTTCCAACAATGTTTGTGTGATAAGTACTGAGTTAATGGCACACAAAATTTGCTGGCCGGTCCTCTAATAGGCCTGGGATCTAATTAATCTCTGGCAAGTTCCCCTGAAATAGAAGCAGTGTTGGCCTGCACATCTAGCAGTCGAGACAAACTAAATGGAGCCAAGCTGTACAGTGAGATTGGAGGAAGGAATAGCTTCACCATGGTGGAGGTTTTTTCAGAGTTACAGTGCCAAAGTCTGCGTTTCTGCTCTGTTAGAAGAGCACCATTGGTGCAATTCTCTTACCCGCAGTCAGAGTTCAGGAAGTATTTGAGTGAGAGTCACCAACTAGCACAAAGCTAGTCACGCACTCCACAAAGCGAGGTGATACCGGCTTTCTGAGCTTGTGAGCAGAGAGATAACCGAGCAGCGGTTTTCCATATGGATTGTGACTCCGGGACCTCCACCTTGGTGACATCTTCCCCGCAGCCAGGCAGGGAGCTGGCTGGGGAGCACCCTCTAAACAAACCACCGCACGGCAACATCTGTCTCCAATGAGAGTCTCAACAAGCTTTGGTTCTCAGCTATTCTATAAGACAGAAAAGCCGATCAGTCTGAATATATTACACTTCTCCAGGTGTTTGACTTATCTATCAGTTTGTAACAGGACATAAAAATCAAACCCCAACATGATTGAAAGGGAGATGCGCTCCTCGCTTTCTATTTCTACCTGGGTCATTAAATTACCCAGCCACTTCCTGCATCACTTGCTGCCTTAAATTAATCTCCATGCCAGGCATGGAGGAGGATATAATTTTATCTCCCTTTGCTCTTGAAGTTGTAGTGAGGTGGGGGTTGGTCTCTTCTCCCAAGTAACAGCGATAGGACGAGAGGAAATGGCCTCAAGTTGTGCCAGGGGAGGGTTAGGTTGGACGTTAGGGAAAAATTCTTTCCTGCAAGAGTGGTCAGGCCTTGGCACAGGCTGCCCAGGGCAGTGGGGGAGTCCCCATCCCTGGAGGGATTTAAAAGACGTGGAGATGAGGCGCTTGGGGACATGGTTTAGTGGCCATGGGGGGGTTGACGGTTGGACTCGATGACCTTAGAGGTCTTTTCCAACCTTAATGATTCTATGATTCTATGAACCCATGAAGAGTCACAGACTTCACTGCAAGGATACAGCGAGGCCTTGTTCTCCTAGGTCTCACCCCCGACGCGTGCCCAGGCTCAGACTGGATGCGGTGCGCCTGGCAGAGGCACGCTTCTCTGGCCCGTGCCTCTCCGGCCGGGTCCTGTGCACGCAGCAGGCACCTTCCCGGGAGCAGCCTGCAGCGATGGCCACGCAGAACCAGAGCACGCACGCAGAACCGGAGCACGCACGCAGAACCAGAGCACGCACGCAGAACCGGAGCACGCACGCAGAACCGGAGCACGCACGCATGCAGAACCGGAGCACGCACGCAGAACTGGAGCACGCACGCAGCCCCTGGCGCGCCGGGCAGGCCCGGGGCCGGGCTGCTCTGCCTGCTGCCTGACCCCCCCCTTCCCCCACGGCCACTTCTCCCCATCCCCCCGAAGCGCCAGCCGTGTGTGCACAAACCTGCCCGCACGTCTGGCTGCCACCGTGCTGGGGATGGGGAGGAGACAGGGCTGCAGGTACGAACAAGCAAGCAGTGGGAAGCCTTTAACAACGCATAAAATAGCCAAAGCAATCCTGTGTCCAAGCTTTCGTTTTACTCCTTTCACCCCCATTTTGTTCTGGGTTCCAAGAAAGGGAGAAGGGAGGAAACATGTTTAGACGGAAACCTCCATGCGGCCGGTGTTTACACACCGTGCTCCTGAGCCAGTCTGGCGTGATGCCGAGCTTAGGAAAAAACAAAGCGTGTGCCAGCCTCTTGGGAGCTGAATTTGACAAAGGCTCGGCTGCCAACTTGGCTGCTCTCGCTTGTTACTAGCGGCTATGTCAGAACAGTGCCTGGCAGTCGGGGGAACACCCAGCCCTGCGCACGAAGCGCCGTGCCCAGACCGAGCGTGAGACAGTGAACTGCCTGTGCGTGTCCAACAGGGCAGCCATGGGAACGGGAACAGGTGGGATACGACTTCCCAAAGCTGTACGTCAGGTCAGAAGTGGGTGTAGAAACTAGGGCTGCTGCCTACCGCCGAGACAGCCAACAGGACAGGCTGTCCTACGTATTCATTACTGATTAAAACACACCCCAAAAGAAGATAACACCCCAAGGGAAGGGAATCTTTGGCAGTGGGAGCAAGTAAAGCTCAGGTTGTGGATGAAGACTGAGACAGAACAGCTCCTCAGTTTTTCCCACACACGTGTGTTTGCGGGGAAGTGGCTAATTTAATTTTCATGACTGCATGGGACTCTAGTTCCAGTTGTAAGGGGAAGATTTTGAAATATTGCTAGGGAAGGTGTACGTGTAAAGGTCTCCAAGCCTTGCTGAGCACCTCTGCTGCTGAGAGAAAGCAAATATGTTTTCAGAGAGGTGAAATTGTTGTGATGAGGCAACAGCACTGAGAGACAGCCAGTAAACCTGTGATGTTTTTAGCACTGTGGTCCGCAGCATTTGTGTGATAAATTGTATTAATTAAGCAGCACATTCCAACAAGTATAAAGGAGCTGAATTTCCAGATGAAACTAAAGGCAATGTGTCACATACAGACTGCAGTGTTCACCCCAGAAAGCTGTGATTTAACTCTGTGTAACACACACTGTGGTCGTACCCGAGGATGCGAATGCTGCGTAGCCAGAATTAGAAGCAGAAGCGGGTGCAAGAGACGTACCAAAAACTTCACGCATTCACACATGCCTCAGGAAATCATTGCCATTAGATTCTGGTTCCCCACACTGCAAAGAGAAGTGGGGTTTTCTGCTGCCTCTGGTTATCAGCAGTAGTAGGCAGGAGCTTCAGTCAGATAACGCAGCTCCTGTAACGTAGGAGCTTCTGGCCGGGGGCCTGCCGGGACGCCTCGGTACCCTGGGCAAACCTGCAGAGAGTGGAACAGCCCACACTGCGCGAACGGAGAGCCCAGCCTAGCCCCGCCAGGCCCGGTGCATTGGCAAAGCCGCTCAGGAATGGCCGTGGAGGCAGAAAACATGAAACAAGCATCTGGAAACACGGAGATCCTGAACTCATCCTGTAAACACTCCTCGACAAGCAACTCCTCCGTGGGCTGGCTTGCAGCAGAGAGCCGAAGGGGAACCGCAGGGGCTGTTTCATTCTGGCAGGCTCTTAAACAGCCACATGTCTGCCTCCACTCAGAGCAGCGGCAAAGAGAACATCAGTAACCTCCATGCCTGGACCAGTGCTTCTGGGGCAATACCAAGTGAAATATGGCAATGGCAGGACAAAGCCCGTCACCCATGGACCGGTTTGGTCACGTAGATAAAGCCTTACCATAAATAACAGTAACAGGGAGGACAGACAAATAGAAGGGATAAAGAGAACTGATAAGGAGACTAAAGGAATGTAAAGATCAAAAGGAACTTAACCAGACCTGAATGCCTTCCTGTGCCTGATAGAACAGACTAGCCAGGGAGTAACCATGCTCCGGTGTAACGACCAATTCATTTGCAGTGAAAGGGAGGGAGAAAAATGTGTCTCTGTGGGAATGTATAGTGTGCAAATCCATCTGACCACTAGCAGAGCTGCAGACAGGGAGAGACGATGCTCTGTCTATGGGGAGCCAGCCCGGTTCAGAGGAAAACATCTCAAATGGCTGTTTGTCATTAGCACGTCTTGCTCCATCCTCCCTGGATCAGTTTTGCTGGCTGGCTGCACTGGAAACCAGAGCTCCTAGGCAACAAGGGTCGCAGTTTCCAAAGCTTTAGCAGTGGAGTCAGTAGCAAAGGGAAAGCTCTTCCTGAGCTTCTTATCCTTGTATGCATGATGTCTGGGGTTGGACCATCAACAGCTAGGAGCCTTGTTTAAGCTCAAATGGATCAACAGTGAAACCGAAGCCCCTTGACCTTCAGTAGCTCCCTCACACTGTGTCTCCTCTTGGGAACTCCTGTCAGCACGGGAGAGATCCTTCATTGATTTTTAGGTTCATGAGGAGCAAAGCAGGCAGGATCCCAGGTTAGCAACCATCCAGGCATGGATTTGCGATGTAATAATAGCAAGCACAGCGTCTCCCACAATAATCCTAAATAGCAGTGTCTCCTGAAGCCAGAGAAACACCACACAGCTCTCCAAGCCTTGCAAAATAGCTTCATGATCTCTGCCATGCTTCGTCTGCTCTCCATCTGGTCTGATCAGCGGGAAACCAGCGGGGTTTGAGATCCTGCCTTCTGCTGAGATAGCAGCTGAACCTGCAGCGGCAAAACCGGGGGCAGCCTGGGGGTCACAGGAGGAGCGAGAACCGAGCTGCAGCAGGGGAGAAAGGGGAGGCAGCTGGGGGATGCCCAAACCCCCGGGGTAACGCAGGGGGAACGGGAGTGCCTGGGGTGACCCGCGAGGCTGGCACACGGCTGCCAGCTCACACCGGCGCTGCCCAGTGCCTGCACCCGCCGATATCATTATACTCCCGCAAAATAAATCTTCCCCCTGCGTTTACTGCTCCCTCTCGGGTGCTAGCTGATGGCAAACGGCGTGTGAATTTCCTGTGGACGGGACTCAGTTCTGGAAAGCAGCTTTGGCTCATGCTAGGCAGCAATCTGCACACAAATCCGGGAGCTGATCTGGCTGTAGAGCAGAGGCCTCAGCTGTTGGAGCAGTCCTGGAAGAAGGCGGCACACTGTGTCCTAATGCCTGTGCCTCACCGCAGCACGCTGGACAAAGCCACCAGGCAGCGAGAAGCTGCCTGAAATACCTGCCCGTTCAGTTCAGCAGCCGCGTAACATGAGCCTGCTCTCTGTGCTGCCCTGCTGCAAGAGCTATTCAAGGGTGGATTCTCTCAGTCTTGTCATTTCAAGAGAGAGGAAAAAAAATACCCGTGGGTCAAAGCATCCAGAGAGCCTGAGAACTACTCTGAAAAGAGTCCTTTCCTCTGCCCTTTTCCCGTGCTTTTGCATGTGCCAGGATGCACTCAAAGCCGACACCAGACACCGTCTCGGCAGTCAAGAGCTCCTCCAGCACTGCCGGGATGGCGCGTCTGCCCCAGGAGGGCACATGCGCCCCGGAGCATCCCACCCGGGCTGCTCGCTGGCTCTCCAAGAGCACGCTTCCCTGGCTACGTGGGCAACTTCTGCAACGTCTGCCCTGGTGCCTAAATTCAGGGCTTATTTCAGCTGGTGAGACTCCAGCCCTGCTAAACAGTGTCAGTCTTCATCTCTCTTGGATTTTGTTATTTGAACACGCTTGTTTGCTCTTGGGACTCAATCGTTTATCACACTCAGTTACTCAAGTCGAGTGAGCAGCCTGCATCGTAACTCCATTGATAAAATAACTTCTGTCCTGCTAACAGGGCCGCTTCCACTTTCAAATTCCTCCTTGCATACAACCTGGGAGGCATTCAAGAGTGGCCTCTGCAGCAAGGGCCTCTTAAAAAATAAGCAGCGATGGCCCGTGTGTGCAGTTGCACGGCACGGCTCCCTCCCCGCCTCCCCTGGAGGGCCAGGCACGGCGCGTGCAAGAAGGGGTAGAAGGACGGGTAAATCCCTGTCAGCTCCAGTTTGCTGGAGTGCGGTGAACTGTGCCGTCAGGATTTTCCCCACGTCACATTCCACTCCACAGCAGACAGCTCACCGGCCACATCCTCCCTACATTTCCAGCTTGAACGAAAACAGGAGTTACTTCAGAAATATTAACTACAAAGACTTGGAAAACAAGGGTCAGGATAAAGCAAGCAGTGAAAAGCATTGAAACTAGGAACTGAACAGTCTAATACAAAATAATAATCAGTATTAAAAAATCAAAAGCTGAGGAGCCTGCATTCAGGCACAAAGCCTTTCCTTCTGCAAGCGTCCTCAGCGCAAGGCAGGACCCTCCAGCGCAAGGTGTTCTCCAGTGAAATCGGTCCGTACAGATGTGCTCTGCCTGCACGGACGTGGAAGGAGACTGAGATTTGTGTCCTGGTTTGCACACTCACTTACTGCTTACCCGGATCAGGCCTGGAGAAAAACCGAGTGTACTTTCAGCGTCCCATTAGCCGTCCGGGCTGACCGCGTCTCACGCAGACCCGTCGGTCGCCTGCCTCCCCATTACACACGTCTCTGGCAGGCTGAGTCCCGCTGGGCAGACGTTAGCAGGGATATTCATGCTAACATTAATAAGCTACCGATTTCATGTGTCCTCGGAAGAGTGTTCCAGGCTGCCTGCACACATCACTGCACTGATTTACAGCTGCTGTATATTTTGACATTTTTGTTGTTTGTACTGATGAAGGAAAGAAAATTACTTATATTTTAAATAAAAGCTTAAATCCTGGAGCACAAGATCCAAACATCAGAGAGGAGAGCCTGTTGCCAAGCCAACCTAATCTGAGCGCTTTCCTCCTCTGTATTTAGCATTCCTGATAATGGAATTTGGACTACAGCTAATGCTGATTAACATTTCCATGTTAGTTATTTCATATAATCTTTTCTCCAGCTGTGGCAGAGACTAGAAACACGCCATTTATACTTGTTCAGTCTCTGATTAAGCGAGCTTTCCTAGCTTTTGCCAGCCAAAGCCACCAAGAATGAAAGGCTGCTAGGTTTAACTGATCCTGACATGGATCAATTCCTAAAGGCAGGAATGGTGTTCTTTCCCTATAATCCTCCGCCTGGATAACAAGATTTTCATTGCAGGCTAATCCTGGGGTGGGAAAACGGCGGTAGGCGATTGGTATGAAGCATGGGAGGCAGAAGCGTGGACAGGAACGAGCACTGCGCTTTTTAGTGATGGAGCACTGGTAACCGCCAGCCCATAAATAATACATCTAATTTTACACCTGCAGTCATTCTTCCATGCTGGGAATTCAGTGCAGATATACTGCAGCCTAAAATTAGAGCAGGTTGCAGACATGATCTTTAACATGTTAAAAGTAGAAACATGCCAATGGATGCAATGTTCTCACCCCATCGCTCCAGCCCGTTTCCACTCGGGCTCGGCAGGAACATACCAGGGACCGCGCGGGGGCACCTACAGTGTTTGGTTACATGGCTCGGGCAGCGCGGCACAAACAGGGCACCCGGCGGACGGCGGACCCCGGCACGGCGCGGCGTGCCGCGCTCCTCGGGGCTCTGACCGGAGCACCCCCGGCTGCTGCTCCCGAGGGAATGGAGGTGGGGGGGGGGTCAGAGGAGGGGCTCTGAAGGTTGACCACCGCAAGTTTCAGTCACCTCTGCCGCTCCCCGCCTCAGCTCCGCCTGGCCCCGTCCCTCCTGCAGCCGTCGGCACTGCCCGTCGGCATCGCGGCGGCTCTGGGCGGTGAGGGGTGCAGCGAGCGGAGCGTGGCTGAGCAGAGGCGAGGGGTCCCCGAGCCCACCGCGGGCAGCTCTCCCAGACTGCAGACCACAGCTGCCAGACCTCAGCTCTCGGTCCTACTGCACGTTCTCCTTCCAGCACCCGCCTGCTGACCTCCCCTTACCTCCGCCTGCCTTGGTTTCCCCTGCTCCTGTGGCAGGAGCACTGATTTCATCTCCTCGGATGCTCAGAGGACTGGCTCAGGCACCAGTCTGGGATTATTCTGGGGTAGCTGGGTTTTCCCTCATTTAAAAAAAAAAAAAAAAAAAGTCCAAAAAGCTTTGTGACACACTGGTTCCTAATCAAAATTGATTTTTACATATCATTAATTTTCCCGGGATAAAAAAAAACCAAACCACTAGCCTTGTCACTGCATCTGTTTGCAAGATGTTATTTGGGCACTAGAGGTACCTCTGCTGTACGAAGACGAGAAGAGCGATTTCTGGAACACAGAGGGACCCTCGCAAGCAGCAGGGAGGAGATGCAGCTTGAGCTCTGTGGGCCCTGACACCCACCTGCGGATGTTGGCTTTACGGCAGGACTGGCACGTTGTTCATCTTGACGCGCGGGCAGGTGAGGTTACGGCTGCCGCACAGGCTCAGCTGGGGCAAAGAGACACATCAGAGCAAATTACGGGGAAGAGCTTCTGATGTGAAACGCCCGTGAGAAAGAACGAACACGAGAAACTACTCCCCAGCCGCTCCCAAGGGCTAATTGCTGAGGGCGATGGACCGAGAAGCACGCAAGGAAGGCCCAAGCAAGTAATTATCCTGCCTCGGGAGGAGGATCATCACCTTCATCTGCAGCTGGGTTCAAGCGGAGGCTCGGAGGTTCGCGCAGGTCAGGGCTCCCGAACGGCAGCCCCGTCGCGCTGGCTTGGGCGCGGTGGAGATGCCAGCCCTGGGCTGGGCTGGCGGCAGGACCAGGACCTCAGGGCTGGCAAGGGCTGCCGGCAGCAGGCAGGGGCTCAGGCAGCCCTGGCATTCCTCGCTCCTGGGGTCCCCGGAGGTCACACGCCATCACCGATGTACTTAGCAATCCAGGGGATAAACAGGGAAAAGTGGAAATCCCTTGAAAACCAGCACAGCCCAGTCCCTGCCGTGCAGCGCTCCTGTTCTGTCCCTCAGATGTCACCAGGCATCGGAGCAGCGATGCTGGGCAGCTGAGAGTGCCAGGGACCTGCCCTGCGGTTTTACGGGACCCGCGAGCAAAGGGCCGACCCGTCCCTGGAGCCCCGAGCGCCTTCGCGTGCCGGGGAGGGGACAGGGCTCGGCAGCTGAGGAAGCCGGTGCGCAGGGAGGTGACGGGGAGCAGAGCTGGGAGAGACCCCAGAGCCACCGGGTCCCCGCCTGTGGAAACCTGCCCTGCCCCGCGGTTTAAAGAAATGAGGACGAGAGAGAGAAAGGAAGGAGAAAGAGGCTGGAGATGCCTGTGCCCTCTGTCCAGAGGAGAAGGGAAGGTGGAATCCCTTCGTACTCCGGAAAGTCTTTGGGAGAGGACAAAAAGAAATCCCCTTGCTGCCGCTAGCTCTTTGAAAAAAAATTCTCCTTCCTTTCTGTTTTTCCGGAGTCTGTGCATCAGTTGTGCAAAGCAGAAACTGCCTTCAGCAGAGCTTGCTCCGGGGCCTGACTCTGCCTCCGACTTCAGAGCAGCGTCCAGGCACAAGTCCTCAGCGCTCGCCGTGGTGGCAGGGGCACGGCTCGAGGTACGGCGGCGGCTCAGCCAGAGAGAGCAAAACCTTCAGCTGCTGTCGGTCGCATCTGGGCTGGGCTGCCGTCAGGTACGTCCACGGGGAAGCAGCGCTTCGCTCCTCGGATTATTTGTTGTTGGAGCCTCAAGAAATTAGAGAGTGGGCTTTTTTTGCAAGCTGTAACCACGCAGGCAGGAACTCAAAAGCCCCCTTGTGACCCCTCTGGAGGTATTTTGAAATAAACATTTTTAAAAGTTTAAATTGACGGCAAATTTTTCATGAGTTGTTTGTGGAGAAGGGAATGGGATAGAAATCACTAATTACCTTCCACTGATTAAGACTGAGCTCTTCCAGCCATGCCTGTGCAACAGCCGCTCCGTGGCACTCGTCCCTCTTCCCCGGCAGGCAGAGCCGCCCGGCGGGACCCGCGGTGGGGTTGGGACGGGCCGGCAGCACTGCCAGCAGAACCCTGGCCTGCGCCGGGGCCGACTCGGAGACCGTCCCCGGGCACGTCTGCCCCGGCCCTGATAAAGCCAGCGCTGTTGGGGCGGCCGTGCGGCTCGCAGGGACGATGCTCAGCCCGTTTCCACGGAGAGCTCAGCAACGACGGTAAGAGATGAGAGAGCAGCGGGAGCTTCGCTGGTCCAGTTCAGAGAGCTGGGCCCCTGCATAATAAATCCCTCTTGTTAGTACAGAAAGGGGACGCTGGGTTTCCACTCTCCACCCAATTGAAAAACAAAAGCAGTGATTGCAGCAGCAGGAGCGTCGGGCTGATAACGCGCCCGCAGCTCTGCGGGGCGGCCGCGCTGGCCACAGAACCAGCACGCAGCGGGACGCCGCCGGGCCGGTCTGCACCGTGCCGAAGCCTCTTCCCTTCTCCCTCGGGGCGCGCAGGAGGGCTGCCGCAGCGCCGGGAGCCACCGTGCCGTCTCCCAGGCACGGGCTCCCGCGTTCAGGTGCGCCCGTACCTCGCCGGAGACCCACAGACCCACAGACCCTTCCGTCTGCTGCGCCAGGGACCCCGTAAAGCCACCGCGGGGCCAAGGCATGAGGAAACCACAGCGAGAGAACAGCAGGCGGGAACGGGGCCGCGTCCCATCCCAGACACCAGCTCGGCGCTCCAGACGAGCACGAGTCACGATCGTCAGCACAGCGCAGCCCGAGAGGCCGCGGGCTCGACAGCGACGTAACAACGTCCAACAGTGACAAAGGCAACAACAGGGAAATATTCTCAAAACAGCAGCTAGCAGCTGTGCCGGGAACTGGCCCCAGTTAGGGACCAGCTGGTATTTTTGCTCACAGAGCACACACCGGCAGCACGTCCGTCCCCGCCGTGCCCCTCTGCGGCACGGCTGATCCTCGCCCACCTGCACCCCAGCCACCAGCTGCCCTTCCCCGGGGCCACGTCGCCGCCAGCCTCTGCCCCGTCCCGCGGGAGCTCCCGTCCGATGCCCTTCTGGGTGCTATTCAGCCGGCGGCACAGACCGTCTGGGACACCGCGGAGAGATTTTTCAGCCTTCCCACCAAGCTTCTCCAGCCTCGCCTCAACGTCCCCACTCTGCCGAGGGCTCTGACGCTGGGGACAGGCAGCTGCGGGCTCTCAGGGCAACACCAGCCCCTGGCTTTATGTCAGCATCTCTGCCAGCCCCGGGGAGGCCCGTGAGGCACCTGCCTCTCCCCCGCCTGCTGCCCCCAGTCCTCCCGAGCACCTTTCCCGGCAGGAGCAGAACCAGATGGAGAGGGTAGGAACCAAACCTGCGGTTGCCCAAGGCATCGCTCCCGGCGAACCCCAGGCCGGCTGGGAGGAGGGCTGCCCCGCACGGCGCCCGGGCCGGGACGCTCCATTACCCCAGAGCCCCCCGGCCAGCACCTTTCCCAGCCCCACGGGGACACATCCAGGCGCCAGCTGAGCAGCTTCTCCCTCTGCTGACGCCGCAGAAGGCACGGAGCGGGCAGGCTTAGCACATCGCGCCATCGTCCCCGGCTGAGCCCGCCTGGGCGAGGGGGAGCACGGCGGCACCAAGCCACGTCTACACCGAAACGGCACAGGGCCCAAAGTGAGAAACCGGTGCTGTTTTGAGGGCACGACAGCAGCTTGGGGGGGGGTTCTGTCTTTTAAGCATCATCTCATTTTGCTATTGAGGGACTCAGGACTTCCTCAGCCAGGTCCGTGTTCACGAACTGCGGCTCTAAAACCTGCGGGGCAGAGGGACGGCAGTCCCTTCCCACGCCCTGGCTTCCTACGGGGAAATGGCCCCGAGCCCCCGCGGGTTTGGGTGCACCCTGCCCCGCTCCCCAGCTCCCGCGGGGCCTGGCAAGCAGCTCGGCTCTCCCGCCTCTGCCGCACACGCTGGCTCCCTCCTTCCCGGGGCCGGCAGCTGAATCCAGCACCCAAAATCCGGGTGGAAAATGGTCCGTGTCAGAGCGCGAAGGGCAGCTGCCAGGATATGGCCCAAAGCCCAAACCGCAGCGTGCCTGGCACAAAACGTCTCCCTGCCCACACGAAAGCTTTCGGCAGTGTCACAAGGCAAACAGGCTCTAAGGAAGAGGTGTGCGCAGGCATGTCCGGGCACCAGGGCGCTGTCGCAAGCCGTCCTGGCAGCTCAACGCCTTTGGGGAGTTGGTGCGGAGCTCCGGGGCGCACCTGAGGGCTCCTGTGCACTGGAGTTAAAACAAGGACGAGCTTTTACTTTCCAGAGGACAACTGGAGGCTGCACAGAGGGAAAACATCTCGCATTCTCGGTCCAGCGCCACCAGGATTCCCAGCAGGGGATGTACGAGAGGCCGAGTGCCTCCCGGCCTCGCGATGCTCGTGGAGCCTCGTCCCTCCATGCAACCGTCGTCATCTCGCGCTGTCAAAAGGCACCTGGTGGAGTTAGAGAGGCCAAGACCTGCAGTTATTCTGCCATTTCAGGCCTTCGCTGGGAGGATGAGGAGTTTCTTACAAGACTGTTTAGCAGTGATTGGGGAATCACGTGGAGCTAGCAGAGGTCTAGGAGCAGTTACAAACCCCGTTCTGATGTGGCAGGTAGCCACATGCTGGCGTTTTGAAAAGGAAATGAAAACACATTTTTTTTGTGCAACATTCTCCAAATTTCAAAAACAAAACAAAACAAAAAAACCCCAAACTTCCTAAAACATTGGTGCCCCCGTGCTCCCTGAGGACACGCTCTCCCGCAGCCACCCCACAGGCCCCCGGGGACACGAGGTGACAGAGGGAGCGGGGCAGAGAAAAAAGAGAAGGTGAGAAGAAAAACAATAAAGAACTAAAAATTGTGGGGCCCTGTATTTCGTTTGCAGAGTTTGTTCAAACGCACCGTTTGCCCGCAGCCTTTCACAGAATTTCTCACACTTCCCCGCAGAATCCCAAGTAGCCCTGGAAATGAATGTGATTTCTCAGCGAGTCTGCTCTTAAAAACGCTCAGGGCAGGAGCAACGTGTCGCGTCCCAGGAGGGAGCGGGGCTGCAGCGCGGGTCCCGGGCCCCTCGGGGACATCCCTTTGCTGCTGGTTTCTACAGGAAAGCACCGGGCGAGGAGGGCTGGTCTCGGCTGCCGCTTTCAGCCCGTGACACCGCAGTCACCCAGGCTTTGATCTCCGCAGTCTCCGGGAGATGTGAAGGAGGGAGCGTGCGCACGGGTTTGTTTTTTCCAGCTCCATTGGTGACCTAACGAAGTAATGACATTCCTCTGCAGCCCTGGGAGAAGGAAGCGTTTCCAGGATGATTTAGTTGCTCCTGAAAGGCAGCTTTAAAGAATAAACTAATTAGCAAGCAGCCTTTGTTCTGGATTTAGCAACCCTTCAGCGCAAATTAAAGCTGACGAGCAGCGTCTGTGACGAGAGCTGCACGCAAGCCGCGCCGCGCTGGGTGCTCCTCGTCCTCCTGCCAAGGACGGGTGTCTGCGGGGGGTTGCGCAGCTCCCATGGGACTCCCACCCTGCGCTCCCTCGTGTTGCCAGCGGGTGCTGCCTGGCCAAGGGCTCCCAGACCCACCGAGCAGCTGGTGGGGCTCAAGGGTGATGCAAAGCCATTTGGGGAACGAGTCACAGGCAGCCGGTGCCCGCTGCAGCGGTTCTGTGCGTGGGGCACACAGGGGAGGAGGCACAGCCAAAGGCTGACACAGACGGGTGCATTTTTAAGAGCATTAAACATTGCAGGCACATCCGTGCATCACCGCCCCTGCCTTCCCAGTCTCACAGCGTGAAAACCGAGAAGAAACGCTGCGATTTTTGCGCAGAAGCACGCAGCGGGCCAGGCACAGCCACGGAGGAGCCGGCCTGAGGTTCTCCTGCGGCCGGGCAGCAGCGAGCAGCTCCGGCCGGGAGCGCAGCAGGGCGCCGCGTCCCACGTATCCCGGGAAGTGCAAGCGTGGGCTGCAATTTCTCAGCGGGAAGGATGCCCTGGAAAAGCCCATCCCCGAGCAGTCCGAGGCGGGGGACGTCCCGCAGGCAGCCGCTGCTCGCGGGCAGGAGGCGGCAGAGCCCCGAGCCCTTCCTCATCCCTCAGCTCCGGACCCTGCTTTGACTCAACATTAGCTGGAGGAAGTGGTAGAGAAATCCAGCCAGGCCATTTACCTGCTGTGCTTCAGCTTCCTCCTTGCTCACTGTAATCTTTCGTTAAAGATGCCGACCTTGGCTAATGGACTGGGGGTTCCTCTGCGGCTTTAGGGGTGCCCCCAGGGCCCCCTCCCTTCCCCATCTGTGGGTTAGCCCCTGCAGACCTCTCAACCCCCTGGGCAGTAACTCCAGTCTTTTCCTTTCCCTCTCTCCTTTACACAGATATTTAACAGCAGCAGGAGGTTGGGTGAAGCTCCACAAACCGGCTTGGAGGGGAGCAGCAGGCTGTTGCTGCAGCTTTCGGCACAGTGGGCTCCAGATTTACTGAGCCAGGAGGAAACCCAGGCTTTCCAGAAGGACACAGTGTTCCTCTGCGTATCTGTTCCCCAAGAGAAAGGGAATGCCATGGAAATTGCAACCTAAGGGTGCCACCCAGCAGCAGCCACTGGAGAATCCTCGAGGGGAGACACGATTTCTGGCAGATCCAGGCACCCCCTGCTCCTTCCTGGCTCCAGAGCAGCTGCAGAAATCTGATGTACTTGGAGAGAAGCCGATTACAGTTCCCTGACACCCAGGAAGGCAGCGCAGGCAGCAAAGCCCGCGGCGGGGCCGGGAGGCTTCGGAGCCGTGTTCACAGGGGGGCACCGGCGGGTCCTTCGGGGCGATGGGCCGGGGCGCCCGGGGAGCGTGCTCCGCAGGTGCTCTCCACTCTGCATCTCTCCACCGTTCAACTCACTAATTCCGCTTAGTGTTACTAATTAACAGGAGCGAGCAGGGCAAAGCTTTGGAATAATCCCCGTGTGGCATTAGAGCGCGAGCGCCGGCACGCAAAAGCCTATTGCGGTTAATAGGGAGCCACACGTAGACTTAATGGACTTTGGCTCGAGCCCCGCAGGTGGACCTGTTAGCTCTTTACTCCCTGGTGTAAGCGCCTTACCTCTCGCGTGGAGGCAACGCAGGCAGCTCCAGCACCTCCGGCTCCTTCCCTGGCTCGCGGCGCAGCCGAGCCCCTGCGCGCTGGCACAGCCGGAGCGGAGCGAGGCCGCACGAGCGCAGCCACGTGCGGTGCCACCGTCCGACGCGCCTGCACCCAGAGCAGAGAGCCGGTGCTGTTCGGCCTGACCCGGCACAGCCGCGGCGCAGCCCCCGGCACATCCCAAAGCACTGTGGACATCGCGCACGCCGGTCACGGCCAGAGGACACCGGTGAAGTGTTTACTCACCTGTAAGGATGCCACGGCTGAGCTTGGGCAAAGTGGCAGGGAGCGCTCAGCTGCCTCCTCGCCTCTCCCGTCTGTCCCGCGGGGTCACAGCGACGGCCGCGGCAGCCGAGCTCGCGCAGGAGGGCTCGCCGTGAGCACGGAGGAGCGTCAGGATCTCATTCAACACAAAAGCTGCTGTGCGCTAAGCAGGCTCTAAATGGCAGCAGGAAAACAAGGTGAGGATGCACCCAGCCCTCGGCACCCCACGGCGCAGGAAATCACCCTCAAATTGGAGCAAAGGAAGGAAAAAGGCGAAACAATGCGTGGGGCAGGATAGACGGCCAAAACAGCGGCCGCTGCGCAGCACCGCCTTACAGCGCACGCAGCCTCCCCGGGGCCTGCGCGAGCCACGGGCTCCCAGTTCACCACTCACCTCTCCAGGGACACACGAGCCAGACAGACGTACGGATGCTGGCACAGCTCCCAGCACTCGCTCTTTCCTGTGTCTAGCTCAAAAGAGACGCAGCTAGAAGGGAGGAAAGTCCCCACCGGCGGTCTGGCCTCGGAGCTGCGAGGTCGCTGTGCCTTGGGACAGGCCACGCGTGCCCCACCGCGTTTGGGGCAGAGGGTGCTTTGCTCCAAGCGGGTACAAGGCACGTGTTGGAGCCCTTCACCTTGAGAGATGCAGCCCGCACTTCAGCAGGGCCTTAACTCCGAGCTTAGCGTGAAATTGCTGCTGGGAAGCAGAGGATTAATGCCTCAGGCCAGGAAGAGTTCATCCTTCCCAGGAGGAGCTGTAAGGAGCAGAGGCTTCCCAGCTCAGAAGGGCAACGCTGCACCAGGCGCAGCCTCTCCCCGGGGAGGCCGAGCAGCGCAGGAGCAAAGCCCCAGGAACCTTCCACTCCTGCAGCCAAAACGGCCCTTACTTGAAACCCCCCAGGCCGGGGACAGGGCTGCAGCGCTCACGAAACCTCGATGCACAATGAGCCTCCGACTGCCTGCTCGCCTTGCCTCCCCGCACAGCGGCTCAGCGAACACAGCCAGGAAAAAAGAATGGGTAATTTCTCACAAATTCAGCACAGAAGCAGCGGAGGAGGAAGGCACGGCAGGCTCCCTCCATGCAAGGGAAACTTTTGTGACCCTCACGGGGGTATAGGCCTTGCCCAAGGGGGGCTGCAGGGGGGCCCCACCTCCAGCTGCCTCTCCCTCCCTCTGTCCCGCTCAGTTTTCCAGCGGGCTACCAGGGAGCGGCCCAGGTAGCGACCAAGGGATCACCAGAAGATCCACACAGGTCCGGGGTACAAAGGCTGTTTTACAAACATAAGCGTGCTGACAGCGAAAGGTTGTTTTTGCTCTTGGGGCAGTTTGGCAAAGGATGAACCCATTGTTCAGACTCAGAACACAATCTTGGCGCTTCGTCTGGGTAATGGCCATGATAAATAAAGAGCAGTAGCTAATTAGCTGTTCATTAAACAGAAAGAAGAGCACCCAGGGATTGTAACACCACCAGGCAGCAAGTGGAGCACCCGTCTTCTGGTGCCCACTTGCATTTCCCGCACAGCTCCAGGGCTTCTCCTCCCACCGGCCCGGAGCTGCGGGAGGGAGCCCCCAGCCCCCTCGGCCACTCCTGGGCAGGAACGCACCCCCAGCGCCGCAGCTGCGCCCCAGCACGCCCCGAGTTCCCACGGCAACTTCCACTCACACCATCGCTCACTGTTGTTCTTTTCCATTTAACAGGAGATCCCTGCTGCTCCTTTAAACAGTTCATTTTCCCCTGTGCTGCAGCAGACCCTCCCGCAGCCAGCGCCGCCCGGTACAACACAGAATCCATTTAGCAAGCGCTGGGGCTTGGGTGCAGAAGGGCAGACGGAGGAGGGTGGGACGTAACCCAGCTGGATTCGTGTCTGGGCACCTACCTGAGGAGACAACCACAAGAACCTGAGCCTGCTCACGCCTCCCCTGGGCCCGGGCGAGCCCCCTCCCACCTTTACAGGCAGGCAGCTGCTCTGGGAAGGCTGCTCCCCGCGCTGGGGTGTCTCGCAGCCCCCCGCGGGACGGTTCCTCGGCCTCCTGCGGGAAGGGCACGCTCACCCCCACAGCACCAGACCAGCCCTTTGGCAGAGCGGTTCTCAGATCCTGTGGTTTCCTGCAATAACATCTGTGATTAAAACCTGGTATTTTGCCTAGAAATAGCCATAGCCAAGTCCTGCAACGCTTTTAATAGATGTGACTGAAAGCCTCGTTCTTCATCCCGCGCTCGCCCCAAACAGCGCGGCTCTCCTGGCGAAAGGGGTGCAGAATGCACGCGAGATGGTTTAATGCTTTGCTGTCCACGGGAGACGAAGCCACTTACAGGGGAGCTCTAGATCCTGTCCCACCGACACAGAATCAGAGAAGAAAGCATTTGCCACGCAAAGCAGACCTGATGCACTGACTTGCGTCTAGTGACTTCCCTTCTTACTGGGCGGGGGAATTAGCTTCTAAGTAATGAAGGGTGTAGGCACACAGTTTACAAACAAAAAGCAGTTACTATAAAATTGATCTAAATGAGCCATTACAGAAGAGTTTCTTAACAGGCCCAACGGCAGGAGGAGACAGAGACAAAAGAGGTGAACAGGAGAGGGCTCCCAGGCAGAATTTAGCTGAGAGGGCTGCAACAGCGAGTTCGTAACTTCATGATGCCTGAGCACAGCCAAGCTGCCTGGGGACATACACAGGGAAGCAAGGAAAAGAACCAAAAGCTAGACAGGACGTAGACTTACACAATAGTGTAAGTCATGTATTATGCAGCTCAGAGCTAATTCCATTAGTGACCTTCCCAGAAAAAGTGCGTAAGCTTGCAGGGAACTTGCAACATCAAGAAGAGAGATAAGTACATGCCTGATACCGAGAGGTCAAAGCCAAGTACAACACAGATCTGCCCATGAAAATAACATGCACAAAGCACCTTGCAGTGTCAGACCCTCTTTCCTGTCAGCATTAGTTCACATCTTTCAACCATTTCTTCACCACCTATTTCAGCTTTTGCCACAGCTTTTTGCAATGGTATTGAGACAAGAATCAGGAGCATGGGCAATCATAACAGCTTCCCGAACGACACTGAGAGCAGCAACCTGAGCAGTGCAAGTCACAGCAAACCTCGCTTGCCCTCCAGTTTACCATTGAAGATGCTCCTATGCATATAAAAAGGAATTAGAATAGGAAAGTGATTGACAGAAGCCAGGCAAAGTGTGCTCTCAGGGTTCAGGCTTTTAAGAACAAGTCTTTTAAGAATACTGCAACAAAGGTAGTGAAGCTGCATTATCGCTACTTGTGGACTACATAATGATCCCAGAGACAAAGAAACCACTTCACCCACTGGCATTGGATGCATGGGCTTTAACTACTGGTCCTTAGAATTAAAAAGAAACACGGCATCTCCAAGTTAATATTGCAGAACTTTATACTACACTTAATACACTTAGATCACACTTGACAGGACACTCTCATAAGGTAGTGACTGATGCAAACACAAGTATTAGAAACAACACTTGAAATTAAAAAAGTTTATTTGAATATTTGTAAAACAGCTCTGTGAAAGACCAACATTTCCAAGACACTACAATATGATAATGCATTTTCCTATTGTTAGAATATAAAAAAGTCACAGTCCTTCCACTACCTAAATAAACGCATACATTTATGGACCAAACATTTTACTTCCAACACCAAGAAAGTAAGTGAAAGTCAACTAATCAATAGCACCAACACTAGGTGATCACAACCCTCATGGGGCTGAGAGTCTGGGTTTCTCATTACTACGCAATAAAGCAGGTTAGTGAAGCAAATCTTAATGTCAAAAACAGACCCACGAGCACCGAAGAGTTCATACAATGAAATATCACAATGCATTCTTTTTACAATCCATTGATGCAAGCAACAGTAGCAAGCCAAGAAACACCAAAGAGTTCCCATTAAACTCCGAGCTTCCATTTCGGGACAAGAAAATCTTCAGAACTTAAAAATGCCAGTTCCATTTTAAACACACAACTTTATTCACTTTATGTTTACATAATTTGTGCAATAGAGACATGTGCAATAGAAAGGTGAAGAACAAGACGTAGGAGTGGACAGTATTACAGGGATCCAATGATCACTTCATTGTAAAGCAGCACAGTATTATACTGCTTTCCGATGATACTCGGGAGGGGCTACTTCATAGTCACTGGCGCTAAACAACGCAGAAGAATTCTTTGCTAAATACCTATGAAAAATAATTAGAAGATTAAATTACCTTCTTGCCTAAAGTCTCCATGGTTTAGCATCACAGGAGTGAATTGTCAGGCGTTTGCTGAGACCGTAAAACATGATTTTAAGAGTACAAATCTAACATGTATCTACTAAAAAAATCAGCTGTATAAAGCAATCAAAGACTTGACAGCTCATGCCAAAAAAATCAATTCCAAACAAGTTGCCAAGCAACTCTGGCTCCAAGTGAGCACAGGGAGGTTAAGATTAACAGGATGAAACAGTTGACATGGGAGGTTCAGTCAGCTGCTGTACCAGGAATTGATTTCCTACTGATCATACTCAAAGTGGTAGGGACAAGGAGCAGGACACCGTGAAGTTCTGTCTGCACAAATATGGAACTTAGCCATCATTCTTTTAGCACTTGCGTTTACTTAAGACTTACCCAAAAGACTATGATCGACTTAAGACTCTAGGACTATCCCAAGGCAAGTTTACCCTAGAAATCAGGCTGATCCATTTCTAATTCTACTGCAGAGTTGTCTTGGACTTGCTGAGGGTTTTCTTTCAACTTCCAATAGCTTACCCAATCACACAGAGGTAAAAGCTGGCATTTACTGAAAAAACAGCTTAATGCTTTGTTACTCTAATTATTTACAAATCAGCATTTCCAAGTATTATCAGTGGTCCACTAAAGCCTTAGATGAAAATACACAGAACATTTCTCTCCATGACATAATCACAAACGGAAGTTTACAGCTGTAGTAAATTTGACCAAGAAAATCTGCCAGTACAGCAAAACTAAAAAGCTGCACCGACGCCGTGAGCTGGCATACAGCTGAACAGCTTCATACCACACACCTGTCCCTACGTATGTGTATAAATAAATTGCAGAAGCATAATACTAAGTTCCTCCAGTAGGGTACAGACGCATGGAAGCTGTGAAGTCATGCTCGTACATACATATCGGGGAACACAGGTATGACACCTCAGACACTAAACTGGAGTTTAATTCTATTTTAGAATCTCACATTCAGGAAACATTTAGAGGTGAACTAAGAAGCAAGTGACTCCATGGTTCCTTATAGCAGTGAGGGAGTATTTCATCACTTGTCTGAATTCAAATGTCTTTTTTTTTTAAACATTTCACATTATTACTTAGGATGAGGTTTTAATCCTAAATGTAACATGTCTACAGCACCACAGGGTGCTGCAGTGCACTAAAGCTACAATCTGTCCCAGAAATAACATTAGTATAGATCATCAGTTTCTAACGTTTACTCAATTCTTGTTGAGTAACTGTTGTGTAATTTAATAGTTTGCTGTAATTGTCATCTGCTTTTTATAGCAACTGCAAATAAATGTTTTAACATTTATTTTGAAACAAGTAGCAGACTTGGACAGTTTAAAGGTGCAGACTAATAGATACATAAACACACAACTAACTAGCAATAACCTCCGTATAACTGGAGAGAAGCTAAAACCAGTCTTACTCACATTACTGTGCAGCAGAGTTTGAGAAAGCTTCACTGCAGTCTTCAGTGAAGATACCACACACGGGTGCAAGATTATATAGGTGTTATATGACCGTTGTTCACTGAAAATAGGCCACATTACAATAGCCTGTGCTTACTGAACTTTTCCTTTCTTGCTGAAAGACTTAAAAAGTACTTACTTTAAGAAGTCATGCAAATAGTTTAACAGCAAAGCCAGACTCTTCTCATCAAGAGGAGTGTAAGCAAGCATAGCTCCAATTCGCACTGTTTCAAAAGAAGTAGTACTTGTTAGTTATAAACAACAGCTTTAACAAGTATTTAAGTACAGTCTAGAACCTTACAATTAGCATATAAAAGCAGCCCAGGAAATCTATTTCAAAATATAGCAGCTCACCTAAATTAACTAGACAGTTGAAAATCCATTTCCATTCTAAATCCTTGAGTGGCTCTGAACATTTCAGGTACATGGAGTACGGAAAGACTGGAGCCACATGTTTTATAGCTGCTTGTCAAATTTCTCAGTTCATACTCACTGAGCCTTAAGAAGGGAAAAGGAAGCATTTGAATACTTCTGACTGCTCTTCTTCAACCTCTGGAGGTCACACTCACCAAATAACCTCAGTAGGTGCGGGGCACCATAGACTTGAGACATTGGAGCATCAGGGTGATCTGCTAAAATTTCAGCATATTGGGGCCTCTCAAACTTGTACAATAGTTGAGTTCCCAGCATGACATTGAAGTATTCTTTAATTCCAGCCACAACTTCATTGACCGCATACTCCCTGGTAAATAGAGAAAACACTGCAAGTCTTGTTCTAATGACCGGACGGACACAAGATGAGAGTTAGCTTGGCGAGTCCATCAAAATCGTAAAAGTCTTTTACAAACCTTCAGATTTTTCAAGGAAATTTGTCTGGATACCTTAAAATGTACAGCCACAAGGAGTGATGCATTTCAAGTCCTCCTTTAAAAGTGGTCTGTTCTGAACTCAGTAAGAATTTAGGCAAACCAAGCAAAGCCTTGGTTTTAGTCATCCACTCACTTAGAGAAATTAACTCTTCAAGCAGTCATTTCAAAGCAACGGTAAGTATTTATAAGGATACTTACCAGCTCTTCTGTTTTCAACCAAAGTTAATCCCAAATCACATCAGTTTAAAAGTACAATACTACTTTAAGTAATCAGACTGAACTCCTACTTAATGGAAGGGGACGGCCACCCCATATTTCAGGCAACTGACCCTTTCTAACTAGGCCTCTCAATGCTCTCCTGCAGGCCTCCAACTTCAAAACTAACCGAAGAATAACGGTATAGCAATGAGCAGTGACACTGCACATCTGAGAAGTACAACCCCCACTCCACCCTGCAAACAAATTTAGAACAGACATTAGGACAATTACATAAAAGAATGCCAGAACACCCTGGTAAGTCAGTAATATGCTTCCTCTTGAACGGAAGAAAATAACTTCACATTTCTAGTTTCTCCCCCTTTAAACCAGGAAAGCTTCATTCAAGAATAAACACACCTTGTCTGTTGTCAGGGTTGGACTGCAGGGGTAATTACAAATAATCTTCAAAGCTATCACCTCAAAGTAATTAGCTTTGCCCATCTGATTCTTAAGTGTCATCATCTCCCTCCCTGTCCCCACCCCTCTGCCTCTGTGAGAGTCCACCCATACAGTAACACTTTGCTCGTCTGCCAGGTAGTTTTTCTGATAGTTTGTTCAGCTCATACCTAGCAAGTGCCCATGACTTTATTCACCCGAGGTAGGAAGCCTGAGCCAGAATGAAGGGGTGGAGAACTATTCACTCAGCTTGTATCAGCTTCCTTTAGGAAAAGGCTTAGGGAAAGTGGGGAAGCAGAAATAATATCCAGAAAGCAGAACTGCATTCTTGAATTACCTCCTCAAAGATTTCTAAACTCCTCAATCACCTAGGTCTTGGAAAATGAAGCTGAACATAGGGCTGGGACATGTTTAACAACCTTACTAAATTTTCCATGAAATACAAGTCCAACAACAACAGCAAAAGAAGTATTTAAGGTTTGAAATGACCACTACTTACTTGTTATCAGTATTTCCTCGTGATTTTTTGTAGTTTGCATAATCCTCTAAAATGGAGTCAACATTCTTCTTGGCAGGAAGATAGAAGAGCTATACAAGAACCAAAACCGAACAAATACAAGTTGTCTAATTTATGCAGGCATTTCTATCTGCATGCTAAATTTAAAGCAACATACATAAGGACATTTCTAGAATAAAATTAACAGGTTAATATGTTAAGTGTTATTAAAGGAACACCCAACTGTTTTAGTTGTTCATACCAAAAAAACCCCTAAGAGCAACTATATCCATGTTTCCATTTAACATTTGTGCTGCTCAGCAGCAACCTGATGATGACCTGCTAAAGTCACCCCAAGAGTCAAAGGTACGCAGCAAAGCGCACCCCTACAGACCTGCCTACACCAGGCCACACAGCAGGGACAAAACCCACGGTGACCATCTTGTGTATTCTTCTGCCTGCTCTTCCTCTCGCATCCACAGTTCAGCACCTGATGCTACGATTGCTGCGAAGCAAGTAAGCCTGCCAAGCACCTGCTGGGACGTTTCACGGCCCGCACAGTCTCAGAAGTATTAGAGCTACATCAGAGCATACAGAATTGAAGACAAATACTCCCAGCCATGATTCACCAAGGATTAACTTCCATCTTTAACACCATACACAGATCATCTGTACCCATAGACACTAGTTCAGTTGTATAGGGCAAGGTGGCTGTTTACAGTGAATTCACGTACTTGGGGGTTTTTTTGAGGCACGGGCCCTAGTTCACTTATTATTTCCTTTCACAAGAGCACTGCAGTCCGAAGACATTTCGGGGAGCACGGGGAAAAGCAAGGCTCCAGAACTGGAGTCAGTGGTGCTTAAGTACCTTTAGGGCTGATGCAAGTTTAAGATTTGTATTCACCAAGAAAAGTCAGCCTTATCCACGTAGGACTTGGACAAGATTTTTACATGTTTGGGATTGCAAGAACGCAGACAGTACCTCGGAGTAGCAGTAAGTTACAGCATGCAATTGCAACCTACCAGACAACAGCCAACAGTTTTCAGCAGAATTATTTTCTATGCTTCTTGCTGATCTTAGTAAGCAGTTTCACACAAGAAACAAGTCATGATTCATTAATACGGTTTAAGTTCATGAAAATGTTTTACCCTTTTAAAATGGAAAGCAAAGTTTAATTTACTGTATCAGGAAGCTTTATATGGATCCAGCCTGGCAGAAGTTAAGAATCACTATCCTAAGCAACAGCTTTCTGTCAGAGCTGTAGAACAACTTAAGATGCTCGCAGAACTTGGCAACGAGTGACAGGTAAGCAAGGCAGGAAGGAGCCAAGGTAAAATATGCATCCCATGTGATGTTCCTACAGACCAATTCTCTACCAACTAAGTAAACTGTTCAAAACATACCAGCAGGCCAAGCATGCATAGAGTTAACACCACACTTAATTTAAAAAACTTATTTAAGCTTTATTTGCCTTTCTAGCTTACGCTTGATTAGACAAAGTCTATTCTACAAATTTACATGCAACTCTGCTGAGCAACAGTCCTACTCACAGGTGACCTTTGGTTAAAATCCAACCGGAATGAGAACTGTCAAGTAAAGCCATCAGGCTGCTATCAAACTCTGTGAGAGATTTCACTACACTGCACTTGAAAAGGATATGAAATTCTAGTTTTAGTGTCCTCACCTATACATGGCCAGATTGTTCTGTTGACAAATTACCTGCTTTTGCCTGGTGATCAAGTCCCAGTCATCTACCAGCCATGGTTTCAGCTCTTCTGGGATTTTCACCTTTACTTCAACTCTGTTCATAAATGTTTCTTCCTAAAAAAGTGAAGCCAAACCCATTACTTTCAGATAACTGTCCAAGCTAAGAGTCACCCATATTCCTTGTCTTCACAACTGAAATACACCCCCAGACTGAGGAATTACTACAGTAATTCCTGTAGGCTCCACAGGGAACAAGGAAATAGCTTAGTTTTTTCAAGGCCACTTGGGAACCTTAGTTTTGCAAGTTGTAACACTTCACACTGCCAAACTGCAGGACAAAGTATTGCTGTTTGTATTTCTGAGCAAAGCAACCTTCCTGTTTTCTATCAAAAATCCTGCGGGAATCAGAAATACATACACTTTCCACTGTTGGATCTACTCGAGCCCTCTTCTTCCTAGGAGGCTGAGGAGTCTCACTGGTACTGCTCCCTTCTCCAATTCCTGGAGCTGTACAGAAAAAAAAAGGTGGCTGTTTCTGCATTAAAAACAAACCAATAGGTCAGCATCTGTAACATTCTTCGGAAGAATTTTTGGAACCAGCAACTCAGCTTTGCAAATGTGTCACACCTCCATCTCAGTAAGAAAACATACATTTGATTTATTAAATTATTTCAACAGCTCCATGGAGATATCACTTCACTTTTAATTTGCAGGAGGTCAAAATCTTGACAGACTGAAATAAGTAGTTTGTGTACAAACCAGAAAAGTATGAATTCTTCCTGACCAAGAGGAAGAGACATTTGAAGTCCAAGAGGTCACAGGAAGTAAACTTATTTGAGGCAGATTTAAGGTCTTATTCCAGCTAAGACTCCTTCACTACCAATATCCACTTATATACAAAATAAAAACATACTTACTTTTCTGTTTGTTCTTTTTTGTTTTCCTGCAAGAAGAACACAAATTATTGCAAATATAAAGATAGTGGTACTTAAAGAGTCAAAAGTAGAAAGCCAGAAAAATTGTCCACTAAGTTCAGAATAATGAGCAAATACCCAGTGACCTATGGAGTATTCAGATAAAAGCATTAAAGAAATGTCAGATGTGATTTAGCGTCACAGTTATGATACTACAAGATTTTTCATTCAACAGGTTATAACTCAAAATTTTGGGGGGGAATCACTAACTTAAACCTACAAAACGCCAGAAGGCATGCCAAGAATACACGAGTATTGAAAAACAGTACTGAGTGACACTTAAGCAAGTAACATCTACAGATGTTTCATACTCTCCAAGTGCTCTTGGAAAACTACACTAGATTTGTAGGTGTTTTATTTCCGTATTTCAGGGATCACTTAGAGACAGAACATGGGCCAAGAAAAGAGAAGCGCTGGGAATTATCAGATAAATGTCAGTCAACTGAATTAACTTCTAGAAAAGTATTGAAAAAAAACCAGTTTTACCACTACAGCAGTAGAGGAAGTTTAAATAGCACTATCAGAATTATACGGATGAAGCTGCATGGACTGCCTACAATTCCATCATCAACTTTTAGGGGAGATCGTGATTACACTTGCCACTTACTAGAAACATGTGGAACATAAATATTAGGGACAACACTATTTAGTAATCTTCTTCCAAATGCTTCTCTCAACTTACTGTTTCTAATTTACACACTTCACACTTCTCTAGAGTCTCTATCCTTAGCCCTTATTTTTATTCCAAATGAAAAGCTGTACTTCCAAAAATTTTAGACACCTGAAATACAATGCACATGATATGTAAATATTCAGATAGTTAATTTTGTCATTGATACTCTTAACCTGTTCTAACATGTATTTTTATGATCTGAACTTTGTATATTTACTAACCATTTTCAGAAAATTTTAATTAAGAGTACTACTAGTCGTGTTTCAATTTGCTCACTATTAATAGGAGTCCAGTTAAACCTCTCAAAAAATTGCAGATTGTGTGGATAAAACTCTCTACCAGTACAAGTTTATTTCCTTGGGAATACTATGTCAAGTGACTCTTGTATTCAGGCTTTGAACTGGGTTTATCTGGGTCAGGAAGGAGGCAGAGTTTCTAGGAAGGTCTGAAGATAGGAAGAGTAAGGCTTTTTTCAAGCTTCAAGTCAAACAAGCATTAGGCTTAAACTGTGGGCAGAATAAAAATCATCTCTCTCCAGGAAAAAGGAACAATTGCCAAGTTAAGTCACTGATAATGGACTTGTGTATTGAAGAGAAAGTTTAGAATAAACAAGGAGGAACAGGAAGTTCTTTCCAGAATTAAAATCACAAGACAAAAATAACGTTAAGCATTAGTCTAGAAGCAGAGTCTTAAAAAACTGGGACAGGCAATATAAAGTACTTAAAGAACTACCACAATTAAGAGAGTAAACCACTTCTATGTTACTGAAGCAGAAAGTCTAGCATAAACCATTCTAGGCAGTTGCTTGTGCTCTCCCACCTCATTCCTTACATTTCCTGATTCCTGATATTTCAAGTCATATGCCTCTGCTTCAAGTCAAAGCACCCATCTGTTTGCAAAGTCTAAAAGACAAATCTGAGTTAGGCAACAAACAGAAAGAGCTGAGGTTAAAGACAAAACATTAGCATTTGGCAGATTTTTGATAGCCAGTACAGCAGACTGTCTGGAATAATACTCTTCACTAGGTGAAGGCAGCTGTGCAAGGTGAAGTGCTGCTCTTACGTACAGTAATTGAAGCATGCAGTGCACTCGATACCCAGGAAAAAGATGCAGCATCTGTATCGCAGAGGTTATAGACAGCCCTACTAATGGAAGTTGTAGCCTAAGATGAGCAGCACATCTGAGATAGCTAGATTCCATTAATCAGGCCAAGCAGACTCATTTTGAGACATACAGCTGTTCCTCCTGATGGCAGATAATGCCTTCCTGGAAGCCCAGCTGCTATTCTTCATTCACATATTTCTCTATCAACTGGCATTTTTCACTGAAAGCTGACAACAAAACTAGAAAGCAGCATGGAAGTTTCATGGAAGCTTCTGTGAAAAGAGTTTTAATTAAAAGACTGAACAGACATGCCAGGTGCTAAAGTTTTAATTTAAGAACTCCGAGTTCAAACTTAAAGGGTGCATCCCACTGCAGTCAGATATTACCTCCTCAAGGAAGCAGGGCTTCTGGTAAGAAGCTAACCCAGCCCCCATTGCAGGGTTTTATTTTAGCAGAACAAGAACATGCAGCTATAACAAGAATATTCAACTATTGGGGATCAAAATGCAAGACTGAATTAGAAAGCCAAAAATAAATGAACTACAACTGACATAACCATCTGAAATTGTATAGAAACAAGATAATCAGGAGAAAACAATCAGTATTACAGCTTACAGAAATGCTATATATCAAAGGTAACAGACTCAGAAGGAAAATAAGCAGTCCATGCCACAAGAGCATAATACTGAACTTCCAACCTCAGTATCCAAAACAGGACTGTGTTCACGATCTAATGGTGAAATTAAAGAGGATGCCATGGAAGACAACATACTGAAAGACTGCACTTCACCCTTCTACAAACATTCATCACAAGAAAGATAATCAAGTATCTGTCACAGAACCTTGGCTACCACCTCAAAAAGCCAGCAATCTTTGCACAACAGATTTGGTGTTAATGCTCAGAGCTCTAAACTGGAGTGTCTTCTGGGACATGCCTAGAAAACTGTCAGTCAAAAATAAAAATAGCTTAGAAAGTAGAATTCAACACAGACAAACGACACCAGGAAAAAAACAAGATTTTGGAAGGTTTACTTACTCCACAACAGTTACAAGTCCCTGACCAGGTAGATAAAAATGTTGTGGACAATAACAAGTATTTTACTTTCCCCAAATCCATATGCCTTTTAAAGTGACTTAGAGGTCCGTTAGAAACTCCCTGCAATTGCTGTTTAAGATATGAGCAGCAGAGAATGAATGTAGCTACCACTTGGTCTCAGGCATTCGAGTTCAATGCATTTGCAAATGCCAGAAAAAGGAGATTAGGTGCCAGTTAACTGATAAAACAACAGTTGTAACTAAGCTATATGAAATCATAAAGTCTCTCCTAATACAAGGTGACTAGTAATAAAAAAGTAAATTAAAAGATTCAAATGTGAAAAATAAGTACATGGGAAAAAAGTATGAAATCAGCCACTACTGTTCAAGCAGCTCGGTCAGTAACTTAGCTGTGAGAAGCAGCATTCCTGTCAAGATTCAATTAAACCATCAAACATTATTAGCAACAGGATAAAAACCAAAGTCGAGATTATATACACGTATGTCTCCTGTGCCTGGTCAGGCAACCTGGCCTTAGGAGGCACACAATAAAGCTAGAAGAGGTAAAGAGAACAAAGAATAGTTGGTAGAGTACAACAGCTTTATACCAGGAGTAACCAGGCAGACAAGGGATTTCTCAAGCTGACAACTGGGCAGAAGAGGGGAAATGTGGTAGAGGCATCACCCGCAACAAAAGTTGAAGCTTGAAGTACTAATCAATCTTTCCTCAAGAAAGATGAAAAAGACCAAAAAACCAAAGCAGCAGACATTAAGATAACAGAAGGAGTCATTCCCTTTCCTCCCCTCTTCAACACAGTACTGAGTTAAAATGAGAACACACTGCCACAAGATGATGGGGATGCCAGAAGTCCAAATGGTTCAGAAGTTGTTAGATAAATATAAGACAGTCCTACAAAGGGTTATTAAACCCATCACATGGATACAGCCTACAGCTCTGAAGTCCGTAATTACAGACTGCTAGAAGCAAGAAGGGTATCTGGGGGAGAACAGCATTCTAGACTTGACTCACTTCATTATCCCTAAGCACGTTACTGGTGACCATCAGACGGCAGAAGAGGTTAGGAAAATCTCCGGCTTGAGCTGGTACAGCTATTCCAGCGTTGTCACAGCCCTAGACAACTGGCATGTAGGCAGTGTTCATATGCTGCCTGACATTTAGAGGACTTGGAGTAGCTTGTGAGAGAGATACTAGCTGTGCCAAAGATAGCAGAGGATGCCACAAGAGACATGCAGCAAGGAGCATATGCTTTTGAGTAATATGTTCAGATTAAGAACAAGACTTCTATTAGAAGAAAAAACAATAAGCCCCAAGCTGAGATACTGTTTTGAGAGCATCTCTGATGAGACTGCTTGCATATATCTCATTTAAAAACAGATGCTATTCTCAAATTTGTAGTTCAGTGCCATATCTTCCCTCCAGAACACTCTCAGCTGCCCTTCTTGTTTTCCAAGCACCTGTTAACTCTGATTGTTTACTGATTTAATCAGTAAAGTTAATCATGTTAGGCCCATCAAAGGTAGCATAAACTCTTAGAAGTTAGAATTCAGCAGAGCTACATATAAAACAGTCTGGAGAAGCCAGTATCTGTAGTGTTGTATTTCATTTTTGGCAACCTGCTATAACCATAAGTTTTTTTCTATGATAGCTTCTAGTTACCATAAGATGAATAATTATTTTAAAAACAAGTGTATACAACCTGCGTTTCATGCATATTTCTATTTGATCAAATACTGCTTACAAATAGTCTGAAAAGCTTTTTGAACCAGTTGCTGCAGTTTACAGAAACAGTTATTCTGAACAGACTCAAGCCAAGAATAAAATATAGCACATTAAGGAGCAGGTTCAAACCTTGCATTTCTAACACCATTTATCGCAGCAGCCTCGCTCCCAAGACTTACAGAAGACAGTGCAGTTTGTTACTGATTTCCATTGAAGCAGAACTCCAGGCCACAGTAAACACGCAGACCAAATGTAACCTAGAACTATCCAGTTTCAAAAAATCTGAAGTCAGTTGTCCTCCACTTCTTTTTAAACAGTGGACACATTGAATGCATTTGACTACTCATATTGCACCCCATCCCAACTGAAAAGGTATACTTTTCAGAGAAACTGAAAACTGGCAGTCCATACTGGCTTTAAAAAAAAAAACAAAACCAAAAACGATATACTGCAGTACTTATAATTGTTAACTGAATTGCTACCAAAGCTTACATTATTACAACTGCGGACTTTAAGAGTCTCTAAAAGAAATCTATGAAAGCAAGGAGATTTGGATTTCAGGATGAAAATCCTGGTTTGACAATCCATCCTTAACTCACCGCGTCGATATTGTAGGGGTCTCCAAACAGCAAACAGTATGCGCTCCATCTCGTCTGAAAAATCTAGGCACAATGGGGGTTGAGTTAAGGAAAGAATGTCAGACCTAGTATTTAGCCTTAAAGAGAATCTATTTAAGATTCAAAAATTTACCTTTTTAGCAGCATATTATAGTCTTACTGAACATTCCTGGAGGATAAGTTGTGCTTAGATTGTTATTTCCTTTCCATTATTGTTTGGCTATCCGAAGAATAAGTTTCAAAATACAAGTTACCCTTCCCTCTGTTCAATCCTCCAAGAATGCTACAAAAGGTAAATTTTGAGGCCCAAATAGGTTGACAGTGTTACCCTTTTAGAATAGTTGCGTGACCAGTTTCTCCCCCTCCCCACCATCAGTACTTTACGTATCTGCAATGGCCTTAGATTTACAACAAGAGAACAACCCAGAAGTTTTATTTTGGAACAGTATTTTGAGATTTTTCAGAAGCCATCTTGCCTTTAGCTGTAAGCAGGATCTGAGAAGCAGTAGTTTGGTCAATAACAAATCAGTATCACAACCTGCATCACTGCTAGGATAACTCAAAGTATTTCCTCTCCCTCAGCCTCCAAATACGGAAGAAAAATAGGGAGACTTTGTTGAAAGAAGCACAGGTCTAATTTAGAAGGATGCATTGGATGCTGGTAATGGCTAGAGACTAGGAGCAAGATCAGTGCAACGAGCATATGGGACCCTGTTAAAAATAACTTTCATAATGCAAGAGTGCTGTTCTAATGACAATAGTTTTCCTTCTTCCCCTTTACAGCTCTGGAAATCCACCATCAAGGAATTAATTTTCCCAATCAACATGAAACAGAGGCTTCAGAGAATTAACTTATTGTCTGTTTTGCTATGCTGGAAACAACCACCCATGCTTAGGATAGCGATGACAGCAAAAAGCAAAGCTACTCCCTTTCCCCAGCTGGTTTCAACCAGAGAGTACAGACAGACCTGGTAACACGCTTCCAAGCTTTAGAGTTACACAGAGGCTTAAGATAAAGTCATTTTTGCTGTGTGGGTCTCCCTTGGATGTAGTATTATTAGGTGTGGTTGAGAGGATTAAGCCAACTTTGATTTCAAGCACAGGTTAACATTTAGCATTTACTCAGCCAGAGAGAACAACTCATCCCACTGCAATCAGTCTGAACTACCAAGATGACTAAAGCTGCCAGTATGGGGAACCTAATCCTGAAGTTACTGTTCGGATGTTCTCTATAATGCAAGTTGTAGACATTTACAACTGAGTCATCACTACCTGTGTCAAAGTAACACATGAAATTAATTCTACTCCCACTGACTAAAATGCAACAAGACTTAGGTGCAACAGCCCCTTAAGCAGCCAAATTAGTAATGGTCATAAGATCTGCTTTAATTAGATTTTAATGACATTCACTAGGAACTGTCTAAACAGACATCTGGTTTGGGTTTTTTTTCACCCCCAGATGAAGACAAACAGGTGACTAGGTGCCTGTCAGAGGTCTGTCCTGAGCTGACAGAGCACACCAAACCCGTGGTGTTAAAGCACCTCAGAATCTACAGCAACAGACTGCACGGGAGCACGCATGCAGCGTTATGGCCAGATGCGTCGGACTCCCCATTCCAGAAACCAAGAGCCAATTTACAGCCTTGGCTAGGCTTTGACTAATCCTAAAGTGAAGTCTGCATTCAGGATCTAGAGAAAAAAAAACAACACACAACTGTACCCACTACCACTGCACTTTTCAAATCAATGATACATATTTCATAACATAAAGTTGCCCATAAATGAGACATGAAATCTGAGGCTGCTGCCAAATGCTGCTCGTTTCAGCAGCTTCCTCATGAAGACCAGAATCACAACTGAAGCCAGGAGTTCAAAATATCACATTAGTAATGACCATCTTCATAATTAAGTGAAGTACTACCCCAAATAGAAGAGTTTCACGGCACATGAGCAAAGCAGCAGAGCTGTACTGACTGTATGAGAATCTGAACATAACACCATACAAGCCTATTCTAAAAACCAAAAAGGATGGAATGAAAGAAATCTGACCATTACATCCTGAAATTATTTTTTTCTAATAAATGTCTGAGCTTGCTTCTGGTCTCTTAAGATGCAAAACCATTTTTAATAGCATATGGCTTTAGTTTTGTCAAAAACAGCAAAACAAAGACTCCTTAAATGCAGTTTTAACAATTGTACAGTAAGAAGGCAAGGCATTTTTAGGATTTTATTCAAAAGTGCTTGCACAGCTTGGAAGAACTGTAATATTCTACATCAAAACTGATTTCACCGAGATACGAGTCTTATGAGGACTCACCACTTTGAGTGTCAGTTTGCTAACTTAAGAGTAATAGAGTGCAAAAAAGTACAGAGTGTTAGTGTCAGTACCTTGATTCAGTATTAAACACTGCACAATCTAAGAGGGCAGTTTTAATAAAATACTTCAACAAAGGCCTTTTTGATATCACAAAAGTGAAACACAGCTTTTGTGTGGGTTCTGTCAGAAGTAACGTAGTTTAGCCTGCAGAACCATTCTAAGAAAAATACTATTTAAGGATCAGTAGTAAAACTGACAAGCAAAAGTTTGGGAGTTTTTTTGGGTGGAGTTTTGGTGGTGTGGGTTTTTCTCATTTGTTTTGGTTTTTTAAATAAAAAACTTCTTACACTTCAACATTTTTCTGCTGCAGACCAGAAGTCTTCTTGCCCGGAGCAGCACCTCTCATCTTTCCCTCTGCATATTGTTCCCTTTAAAAAAGCGTAAATTCATAAATAAAACTTTAATGGAAAAACAAGCTTGTTCTCCCTCAACAGGTAACAGGTTATGCAAAACATTTAGAGAATGTCTAGTAAATGGCTTTGCAAATCAGTACGTCTCATAAGCAGGAACAAATTCAACTCAGTATCAAGAAGATTTAGGCTTCTTCATACAACACAGCAGCAAAACACCCATTTCCTCCCCCTCCCACCATTCTTATTACTCTGAATCACATGGAAGCAGCACACTGCTTCTGAAAAATATAAAACAACTTCTCAATAAAAGCATTTCTATTAAAGAAATACAAGATTAGCATTCATAAAAATCGTAGTATTTGTAGGCAGCCTGAAGCTGTCTGAGATCCATACCACTTAACAATATATTTTAAAGATACTGCACGAGGGTCATTTTCAGCCTCCTAATTTGCACATTACAGGACGTACTTGCAGTTAGTCAGGCTGCCTCTCCATTTCATCAACCTATTCCTCCTTAAAACCTCAAGTCACCATTTTAAAAAAAAGTAGCAGCTTGCTCTTTCTAAACCATTAGAGGACAAAGATCAGAACACCTCTGTAAGCCAAAACATCTCAAGAATAAATGAACATATGAACACCTCTTGAAGGCTTTTTTTTTTAAAACTCACTAACTTCCCTTGATATTAGTTGTTGGATTGAAGCTCTATAAAAGAATTATTTACTGACAAGGTCTTCTAACAAAAATACTTACTGATTGGCCTTTTGAAGTTCTTTTTGTTTCTGCAAATTGGTATCCACGTATTTGAGCACTCTGCTTTCTGGAACCCATTCATCCCAGCTGCAAAAAATTTAAAAAATTAAATGATCATTCAAAAACATTACATAATTGCATTCTACACACAATAGTCAATTAAAAGCGTCACAGAATTTGAGACTGAACTCTGGTTTTGTGTCAAGTCATGGACTGGCACAACTGAAAGTGTAAATTACCAAACGCATTCCCCACTGACTGAAGCTGTAATGATTTTTCTAGGGAAGTGTAACCCTCAGTCATCTCCAAAGAGTTTCCCAAACTTGAAGGATGGGCAATTTAGGAGGGAGGGGACTGTCTTTAATTTAAAAGAAGCATCTCAAAAAAAAAAATATTCTACTCTTACTAAATTATGGGACACCTGTAGCCATAACTATATTATGAAGCAAGTTTCCTTTATCTATTCCAACATTTTATAGGTTAACAAATTCAGCAATAAGATCTTACTGTAAGAAGAAGAGCTCTGATTTCTGTCTGTGAAGGAAACCAAGATGGCATGAATATTTGAAGAATCTGAAGTGAACGATTTAAGAGAACAGGTGTTGGGGAAATTGCCATTACGAGCAAGAATTCCACTTTGACAAAGAGTGGATTATCTGAGCAATCTGACAATTTATTTCAAATAAAACACATTAAAAGTGGCCAAGTCATTCTAAAGTATGCAAGTTAAAGCTCTATACATAAAGAGTTCTGTGTCATTTTCATTTCATAGCAACAGCTGCCAGTCTGAGAACATTGAGGTGTCAAAACCAATACTACTCCAGGAGTACAAGGTCTTCAAGAGTGTTAAGACAAAGCAAGCGTAGCATCCAAATGTTACAGAGAAACACATGTCCAGCTGTACACATTCTAAGACTATGTTTTTGGAATAGTGCTTTGGTCGGATATTTAAGCCACTTATCTTACTCCTGCCTGTACAGCTGCAAGAGACCTTCAAAAGAAGTGCTATATAACTGTGCGACACATTATACTGTATGATGAAGAAACTTTTTTGGTATCCTGACTGTTGATATTCGAAAAAAACCTTAAGTAGTCAAGCAATTAACAAGTAACAAAGGACCGTAATTATAGAAACCAAAATTAAGGAGTCATATTGCTCCAGTTGTCTAGATCTTGCAGCAACGCCACTTTTAATGTAGTTAATTGGAAGCTTGAAGGCAAAAAAAACTCAAACAGCGCAAGCAAGAAAAGCAGGAGTCATGACATCACTTATGGCACCCTTCATCAGCGATAAACAAGGAGAGGAAGTATCAAATTTATGCTGCCTCATTAATATACAGCAGCCACCATAAGAAACAATTACACTCCCTGTAACTGTCGGTGTTTACAATAAAACATTTATCTGTCCATTTGGCAGGGAGGGTGTGCGGATGCATTTTAAGAAGTTACATAATAAAACATGAAGGTCAGCTTTTAGTCACATCAGTGAGATCAAGATACTAGTGACTAAGTCTTCACTCAAGTCTGCAGCACTGAAATGAAACAAAAACAAACAGAACAGGAAAAAGTGCTCTCTGAAAGACTTCTGGAGTCTGAAGAGCTGAAGCTTTTAATCACTGAGAAAAAACACTCCACTTTTCCTGAATTCAAAACCTAGTGACAGAACAGAATTCAAATGAAAGAAAAAAAGACAAGTACATAAATGCAATAGCCTGGAAGTATTCACCTTTAATAGGCTGAATGTTTATTTCATGGAGATGTCTTTATACTTCAGAAATCTCTCACCTAGAATCCCACCATTTTTCCAGAAGGGAAAAGAATCTCTAACTTTACCTTAGCGTGAGGGGCAAGAACTGAAACACAGCCTAAACCTGCCCCTGTGAAGGATTAAAATAGACAGCCTTTCCCATTCTGAACACAGCCTTCACTAAGGCATGCTTCTCCAAATCTTTGCTACCAAACTTTGCTGCCAAAAGCGGTATAAAAGTTAAGTACATTGTGTATTTGAGTAGAGAGTTTTGCTCCACCTCAGTAAGGGTTGCCTCTCCTACCAACACATAACAAGGAAGTTTTTGTACTAGGTATTTCTGCCAGGGAGGAATTACAGTAACTATTTTCAAACTTGAACAAACAGAACGCTATAAAGCATTCCCATTAGTCTACTGACAGCCTAAGCTAGTCTGTCTATACAACCAAAGCTCTGAAGGCAATGGTGAGTCAGGGAATGTTTCCTTTGTGTTACTATAAATCATCGGCTTAGGTATAAGAGTCCTTTAGGTCAATTCAGAAACTCTCCTACCGACAGGGCCATGGTAGTGCTAGTCCATCAAGCTCGCATTCAAACTGACAAAGCTTGCATCTTCCCGTAAAGGAAAATGAAATACTGCTTTCATTTTATGCGATACTTACTTTTTATTCCAACCACTGTAATGGATAAAGTATTTCACTTGCTTGTCCTTTATGGCAACCTTTACACACTGGAACAGAGAAGAAAGTTCAGTCAGTACCAATGAGAACAGATCTGAATGAGTTTTGCTTTATTAGCTTTCAGAGTTTAAGCATGCAGAGATTTCCATGCAAGCGACTGAAATACTGGCAGCTATTTCACAGCAGAAAGTAAGTTCTCTAACACGAGTTACTGCCTGTTTACAGATTTGGAAGGGCTAGGCAAACAAGCAGCTCTGCTCAGCTATCCAAAGGGACACCTTCATTCACCAGAAGGATCAGAAACCCCTGAGGATGACCAGAAGAGTAAACAAGCAGTCACTTCACTACCCCCAGGTTAGCCAAAAGCCATTCACTAGAGAGCTTGTTCACATGCAGGCCCCTACCTCACAGACAGGTAAGCTGGCTGAAGTAGAGGAGTCTTCAAAAGTAAAATAAATAATATGGATCTCTACAGCCACAGAGAGAGCATTATATTCAGTAGAAAGAGTTGCAGTAAGGGCTTTTTCTAGATTAAGAATGTATACATGAGGTAAATAAAAACAGTTATTTCCATCAAAAGACTGTCCTGTGAATACAGTAACTTCCTCATAATCTGATGTTAAGGTGAGACCTTTAAAAGAGGGAACACACACATAACAAGATTGCTCCAACCACTCCACAATATCACTCAGATTCAGAAGCGTCCCTCACAAACTTTTCTGCGTTATAGTTTAGCACAGCCCCACTTGCAGCCTGCAAGACCCTGCCTCAGCTCAGAGGAACATGTTCGGGTGAGCTGGAACAACTGTGCATGCGGCCCGATAACAACACAACTTCCTCCTACCCCTGCAGTCTGGCACCTAAGAGCTCAAGCTACCACATCTATATAAAAGAAAAACATAGCCAGTGACATGCCTCTTCCTGCAAAAACACAGCCAGAACAGCAACTACATAACCCACCTCATGTCCCTGAACTTCATTATACCTAATTAAATCCACCAACTTCTGCTTGGATAAGGCACTTCATCCAGAAAGGTATCAAGTCTTGCTCTGGATACACAAAGATACAGATGCCACTGTACCACTTTAACAGTGAAATAATGAGGGTGTTGTAAAACATGAAGAATTACCCTCTTTAGCTCTAGCTTTTAGTCCCTTTTTAAGGACTCTTTCCACCGAAGTAAAAAAATTACTCATAAAAGCCATAATTGCTATTTTCTTGCCATGCTAATTGTTACCTCTAAGTATTTGAGAGGGCAGAGCCCTCTGCTGTATAGCATCTTCTCAAGACTTTTGTGGTGACTCCTCCCTGCATCCTCTCCAATTAAGAAAAACGTAATTGTCAACAGAGAGGAACATCGTATTTCAGTACTAATCTCCAAAATGCCACATATGGAACTTAAACTCAGTCTCACCTAGACTTGTAACTAAGAGCAAGTATATCCTAATCTTATTTGGTACACTGCTGCACCAGTGGCTCATTGTGACAGTCCTGGAGTTAAAGCCAGCCAAATACAAACTGCGTGCTTAAGAAGTGCCTACATGTCTCAAAGAATGTAAGTGAGCATGAAGTAAAAGAACATTCAAATGTATTTCTGTACCAAAATATTTTCCTTCCTGCTGGAGGTTAGAAGTGTCTTAAGTGAATCTCATTTAACTCTGCATTGTACAAAGATGTACAGTTACTGTTTGTCATAGTTTTTCATACTACTCTAACAAACACAAGTGCTTCTCTGATCATCTCGCTATGGGAAGCCGAGGATATGGTCATCAGGAACAAAATAACTTATGTATTGAGAATCACAGAAGAAAAACAGAACAAAGGAACAGGAGGAAGGCTAAGTTATTATTCATTACCACCTACAAAGTATCTTTGTAAAATTAAGCCCAGTTCCTTCTGCCATTTCAGGAGCCCAGAAGGATCCAGACTCTCAACATAAATAGCCAGCCAAAAGCTATCTTGCCAGCTGGGAAGTCCCTCTAGCACCAAGCTGGCAGAGCCAGTTCCTGCAACACTCGTTCCACCCTTGGGTACAGGAGAAGAGGGGCACAGCACAGCACGGAGAAGCACACCACTGTAGCAGCTCTGGGCTATTTAATTGACCAAAGAGTTAAGACTGCTGCTAACAGAAGTTTGTTCTCATAAAAACAGAAGCCTGATTACTCTCCTCTCTGTACCAGCACCTGGGCAGGCACTGGCAGAAGACAACACTCTGAGCATACATTCACAACGACCTTGTCCTCCAGTTCTAGAGCAAGGGAGAGAACAGAGTAGAATCACTAAAGTGAAAATGTTTAAGACAAGCACGTCCCCTGTCAATGCTCCAGATGTTATTTTAACATTAGAATGACTAATTGCTGATAGCATGAAAAGAGATGTCAAGTACTTCTAGCTGCCTCCCTACTACCACCTCTCTGAAGTCGTCCCACCAGTTAACATTTACTGACACTAAAACCTAATGGATTTAAATCTCTCTTTAAGGTGCCCCAGGAATTTCTGCAAGTCTTCTAATCCACACATCTACAAAAGCCCTTTGTTTCAATTTCAGAGGAAGTGGAAACAGGCAGTCAAATTAGGAGCCGCACGGTCAGTAAAACAGATGGCACGGCAGTGACCCCTGCTTAAGGCCCACAAGAAAAGCACATCATTGGAAGTGCGGCAGCAGAGGCCTGCCACTGAAGCAGTAGGGATACTCCTCCAAATCACAAATTTGTGCATGGTTTCTGCAGTTAAAGAGCCAGAACTGAGAATGCCACTTCCTTTGTCGCTTTAATCCAGCATTATCTTCTGCAGCGTTGTCCCATTTGAAGACCACCGATTGTACTCAGCCACCTACATCTCTGAGGAAGCTCAAACTGCAGCTAACTTACCAGCTCATGCATTAGCACCAGCAGCAAGTCCTACGGGCACAAATGCCTTCCAGTGTTCTGGGAACACAGGTGTATCAGGTGTTCAACACATAAGACCATCCCGCCTTTAGTAGTTTACCAGAATAGCTGCATAGTATCATTGGGTTTTCTGAAGTTTTTCTATAATATAGAGCTCCAGGATTTAAAACTAATTAATTTCTTATATTATCAGGTTCTCCTTCATTTTAGTTTCAGTCTTTAATCCTATCTAGTGAGGCACAGCAGGTAAACTAATACCATTCCTTATTTTCTTGTGGAACAGTCAGAACCGTCTGCAGCAATAAGCAACCACACATACCTTTGCTTCATAAAGGAGAGGTCCATGAAAACAAAGCACTCGTTCACCTGAAAGAAAGTTGCAGATAAACATCTTAGAACACCACCAATGTGCCATTTCTGTAAAATATATGTCATCAGGTACAACATAAAATGAATCCAGTGTCAACCTAGAAAGAAATTCAAAGGCAGATACTGATTTGAGAAGCAGGCTGGTGTTTGAGAAGCAAATTCAGTCTCGTACAAAATCAGAGCTCTGATTATTTAGGCCATGAAGCAAAGATTCCTGAGGACCTCCCTGAAGAGCACTCATGCAAGGTCAGCTGCATGCAAACCAAGTCCAAGCCTGCCCAGAGTTTTGCAGAACAGCCAGTTACTTCAGCAAACAATTGGCACCAAAACTTACATTCCTGCCCATACTTCCAGCCACCACCAACTCAAGTTACAGACACCCTTGCATCCTCTTGCAAGGCTGGAACAGAAAACTCCTTCAAAGCCTTGAATTTCAGATGCAGACACCAGAACCCACTGGCTCGATGCAAATGGACTACTTCAGCCCAAGTACTCGAGCAGTAAGCAGGTAAAACTGTCTTACTGTAAGGGATTCTTTAGTCTCCATGACACTGCATTTTGATTCAGAGCAGGAAATTAGCTCTCTTAAGAGATGCCACCTCTGCATCTTAAGCTTCTGACACAAAGGAAAGCCAGTGTTATCAGCACCCCTTTTCCTGCAGGAAGTACACCATCTGGTATTTCTGCTTCAGTGAAGTCAGGAAGAGAGGGACCCTGACATTGTTTCCCCAATCCACCCTGTGGGACAGAAGAATGCCAGGTTTGTGAAACAGCAAGAAAAACCGTTCACTTTGTGGTTTTTAAGTAGGAAGAGATTGTTCTTCAGTCTGTTTTTTTTTTTTCCTTAATGGCAAGGTCTTACTGTGCGGTTAGATTGTGGGAATTTGAATGTACTTAACACAGGATATCTGAATACAGATGTTTCCTTCTTGAAAGCTGCAGAACCTCACATTTTCAGAGAGACAAGCTGCATAATAGACTCCAGCGTGGAGCGCACAGCCAGTTCTTGCCACTGCTTCCAGGACACACAGGACAGAAGAGAGCTGTCACTGTCACCATGTGCAGGTTGTACCGCGCACGTACGCAGGTACTTGTTCAGTCCCCTGAGTGGGTGGGAAGGAGGTGTGCAGGAGCAGTCTCACCAGTAACACCAGTCTGGATCCTTCTTCCTTGCTCCTTCCCAGCTTACTGCAGACACGCAGAATGCCTCTCCTCTGAATCTACAGACCATTCTCTCCTACAGCTGCGGCAAAACACCCAAAGACAGTATTTGCAGGAGAACAGCTCTTTAGCTGAAATAGCTGGTAGAAAATACAGGAACGTGCTCTGTTAACACCCCTGACTGCCAAGCTACATGGAGACCTTTTGCTTTATACGAACGGCACCTGGCCAGCGCACACTGCTCGAACGTCAGCCGGGCTCTGAACCAGCACCGCACCGTCAAAAGCTTCACCCGAGGAAAAGCTTGGGGAAGTCAGAATTCAACCGCCCACTCCTTTGACTGTTTTACATGCAGAGTATGTATAGAAACAAGAGGTTCCCGACCTGTGGATCGGATACAACTACCAAAGAAGGCTTCCCATCGGTATCAGAGTGGCAGGCTAGCGAGCGTCTTCAGAACAGACCAGAAAACACAAAAGTCTCATCAGCATCGGCAGAAGAAAAATCTGCCTTAAGCAACTCAGAAGTTGAATCTGGCATCTCAGATCCTTTTGTATTTGCTTTAAAAAAAGTCAGCATTGAGATGCAGAACACCTGAAGTATCTACAACTCTTAAATCATATTTGTCCAAATGCTGATCTCATTTCTCATGCCTACATAAAAACATCAGTCCCTTCATTTCAAGGGGTAGACTCATACTTCTAGCTTGACATTTAGGTTTTCCTAGCTCTCACGGGTTTTTCCCAATAAATTCAGTCTCCTCCTCACCCTCTGCTTTGTGAAAAATGCCAATATGGATAACTTCTAAGTATACTTCCCACTCTTAGATGTACGTTTAGCTTGAAAAATCTACAATTAAAATAATTTTTGTTTGTCATGCTGTGAAGGGCCGCAATAAAGCATTTAAGTTTTAGGCCTACAGGAAGCTTTATTTACTGTACTTGTCTCCCTTTCAGTGTTCACACATTCAGTGAGATCACACACACATTTGCATTTGTGGAAAAAAGCCTAAAAATTTTAACTTCTGTACTAAATTTAAGTTGCTCATATTCCTACAGCTGTAAACACAATTTCAGCCTGTAATTCTACGTAAGTTTTAGTTTCTGCAGTTCATTTCATTTTACATCAATTATTATAATGTGAATCATACATTAAAGTCTAGATTATTTCTGCAGGTTAATAATACCACTGGCATTAACACATGGCATGGAATGCTGGTGCACGATTGAACACGCTCTGACGTAAGCAGCCATGAAGCACATAGAATTGCAGTGTTGGTTAAGCTACCCAGAATGGCCAGCTTCCAGCCATTCTTCCGCAAAATGCACTTCTAAAGATAAATCACAAACGTGTGGGAAGTCCTGCTTAGAAGCCAAACGGAGGGAGATGTAGAGAGGAAAGAGTGAAGTAAGTTTTCATTTACCATTGTCTAGCATTTTCATTTACTGATATTAGTATCAACCACAGCCACTAGCTAAAAATCAAAATGTATGCAAAATAAGTCTCAGAAAAAGCATAATCCTAAGCCTTATTCACCTAAAAGTCTCTGGTGCTTTGTGGTAAATATGGATTCCACCACAACTGCCAGCCCAAATACTGCCCCATGAATCCTCCTGCATGAGGACCCCTAACTGAGCACCCTTTCAAGGAAGAGTAAGTAATAAGCATGTTTCAAACTCAAGAAAATAAAAGTCCTGACAGACTTAGGAGATTTCAGCAGTTTTAATGCCAACGAATGTCCATGCCTGCAAGAAAATGAAGCATATTCAGAATAACAGGGAATAGGAAAGACCCACGCCTTATTGGTAGGAAAGATGAGGAACAGGAAGAGAGACAAAGACCACAGGAATTCATTTTTTTCCACATATTCTCACACTGTTAGGGCTGAGCAGTGAAAACTAAAACCCAAATAACCCCCTGGGCTGAGGGATCGCAAACACCGCAGTCCAAGCCCGGTCTGGCTGAAGGCCTCACCGAAAGCTTGCCTCGGCGCCAGGAGCGCTGCGAGACGGAGCACTGTAATTACCCTCTGCTTTACGACAAAGGCGAGACCCGGCCGCGGGCAGAGGCAGCCTCCAGCTCGGGCCGGCCCCGCTGGAGCCCCGGGGCAGGAGGGCCCGTTGTGACCCGCCCGGAGCCCCCTCGGCGGCCGCCCCGGGCCCGCCCGCGCTGCAGCGTCCCCGCCGCAGGCACATCTCGGCACTCGTGCGACTCTCCCGCAACAGCAGCGGGATTATTATTTTTTTTTTTTCTTCCTTCTTTCCCCTTTAAATCGTTTCCTTTGTTTCTTTTTGGCCCACCCACCACCGCCAAGTCAGGGAAAACGAACAGCAGCAGCGGGTTTACAGCCGGGTTTTGCAGGGAGATGCGGCAGCGGGAACCCACCGCCGCCCCCCGGCCCCTCAGCGCCGCCCGGGCCCCTCACGTTACCGCCCCGGCCCCCCGCTGCACCGGGCTCCCCGTCCCGCGGCCCTCACCGGCGGAGCCACCTCGCCTCAGGCCATGTGCCACCTCCCTCCCCTTCCGGCCGCCCGCCACCGCCTCCCGCCGTTTCCCTCCGGACGGCTTTTGCTGGCGCGACGGGGCGGGGCGGGGAAGGCGCAGCGGCGGCCAATGGGGAGGCAGCGTGAGGCGGCTCCGCCCCCCGCCCCCGCGCGCGCCCGCCGGTGGCGCAGGAGCGGCCGCCGCCATGTCCATCTTCACCCCCACCAACCAGATCCGCCTCACCAACGTGGCCGTGGTGCGGGCGCGGCGCGGCGGCAAGCGCTTCGAGATCGCCTGCTACCGCAACAAGGTCATGGGGTGGCGCAGCGGAGCGTGAGTGACCGGCCGCCACCGCCGGGGCCTGCCCGAGAGGGGGCCGGCTGGGGCGGGGGGGAGGCCTGTGGGCCCGTGGGCCCGTGCGGGGCCTGGCTGGCGTGGGAGGGGAGGCCCGCGTGGGGCCGGG